>JZKD02S2060423.1:35835-45845 GCA_000966675.3 Picea glauca | reverse complement strand
ACCACCTCCATGATACCCTCTTCTCATTGAGATGCTTGGCTTGCTTAAGKTCATCCCATCACATGACTACCTTTCCTTGCAAGTGGTAGGTTKAAATTCATGTTTCTACCCTTGAAGGGTAATCAAGAAACTCAAAATATTTCTTCATTTTCAATAGCRAAGACTCAACCTCTTCTCCCTTCCTATGCTCACCATTGAAAGTAGGTGAATTGATATTCTTGAGTTCACCTTGMAATATGTCTCCCTTAGGCCTTCTCCTTCGTCTCCTAATAGGAGACACACTTGGGATKCTCCTTGTCCCTAAATTGGCATGATCTCTCCTATYGGATTGCAGTGGGGAATGATGTCTCCTGCTCCTACTCCTTGAATTCATSTCATTCCCATTCACATCCCTTCTTCTATGGGATTTGGCTGCTATCATGTGTATARCACTAGCTTCTTGCTTTGTGCAAAGTGTTTATTGTATTTATTTTGAAACATGTTCAAGATTTAAAGTAWATATTCYAGAACCTTCATAATATTTTCATCATCATCCATATAAMTATGCACTTCACTTTGTAGGATCCTCATAGTTACAATMTCCCACCTATCTCTTCTTSCATTAAACTCGGCCTTATCATTTCCCATGCTAACATGTAAACCTTTGAATTCCTCTTCGTAAATATAGGACCCTTGGGAATATTMCATTGTTGTGGTTGTCATATAGGATCTTAAATTCATTTATGAACCTCTAATTATKTACAAAATATCCATGCAAACACATTTATGTTAGACAAAAATATATACACACACAATTTTGGAAAAGAATGCATAATGTTTTTCCCTTTAATGTCACCAGTCATATTCTTTTGAGTTGACTAAAACAATTTATTCTCAAATTAATTTTCTATGATAATATATAGATTCTCCTCCTCAATACCTTTCCACTGAATACTCATTTTCCCAATTCTAAGTTTTGAGCATCAAGTTATGGTCTTCAGAAGTTTTGACCATTTTCCATTTTTCAACCATGCATGCTACAAGTGTCCTCTTTCTCTCCTAGTAGATTTTTAGATACCCATAATTCAAATTTGGATCCATTGTTGACTTCTATAGTCCATCATATTTCCATAGACTTCCCTTGGGTCCCAAACTAACTCCTAATCTAGGAGTTATTCCCTCTAGAAGAAATATGGTACTAAATTTTAACCTTGATTGTTTCGACTATAACTTTCTCATACAAGCTATGTGTTGTGCTCATGATAGCTCATTGGAAATCTCTCTTTGAACTCTTTCCTTTAATAAGAAGAAAATTTATGTATTGGAAATACATGGAACTTTGTAAAATTTGATTTTCTAAAAATGTTGTTTAGGCCCTAAAAAATGCCCTGAAAGATGAAGACCTTCAAAAATTGTAATTTTCATGGAAAATTAACTAATTTATTGTTGTAACAACATGTTAATTCGAAACCTCAAACTATCGAAATCATATTATTTTTTTTGGGGGGTTCTTACGACCAGAATAGATAACTCCCACTCTCTTGCAAATCCGTTTGAAATCTAGAATCCGAACACTATCAGAATCCCCTCATCAGAAAACCCCTGTGGGAAACAGGGTTTGCATTTCTTAATGACCTTTAAAAACTCTGAACTTTGATATGATATCAGGACCACTCTATCAGAGTCACCCATTGGAAGCATTCTCCTTGAATGAACTCTCTGATACCCTTCTTCCAAATACTATCAGGAACCGTCCCTTCCAAATCCATCGAAAACACTCCTATATGAAACCATAAGAAACCATCATTTCAAGAACTTTATATTGATTTCTACGTGGCACTCTTTGATTCACCACACCTTCCTGACATGTTCTCATACATGGTGCATTGATGTGGCAATGGACTGGGCATTATCTTCCACCATCGACTCTTCCAAGACAACATTCTCATCTAATAGATCTTATGGTCAACAATCATGTCGATCAATGACCACAATCATCTTGAGTTTCCAAGTTGTGCACCTATTACCTCGGTCGAACTAACTTCATCAGAAATTGAATTTACCTTGGAGCTTCCCGAATGGACCTTTCCAAAGCCATCTTTCCAAGAAATATAATGGTTGATATTGCTCTCATACGATGGTCAAGATCTTCATAGACAATAAAAAATTCCCTACCTTTAACTCTATCAGATGAACTTCTTCAAAAGTCAAAAACACGCCCAACCTTCTGAATGAGTCTTTCTGAAATAACTCCTCCACCATATCTAACAACTGAGGAAACTATCGATCAATGAATCTTGTTATTTTGGGTTCATGCCATAAGACTCAACCTCATTCCTTTCTCAAATAATTTTTTGAAAGCTTATTCCCAAAGTCCTATTGGGAATTCCATCTTCATACCATTTGTGATTGAATTTTTAGATAGTTGGTTTGAACAATTGTTTTTCATTGATGTCAACCCTTGGATATTGATTTCAACCCTTGGAGAAGTTCGTAATCCCTAGAGATGTGCTGAGATTGATGGTGATTTATTTTTCAATGATGGAGTGATTGATGTCAGCAGATGTGTTGGGTTCATTTGATGAAGTCTACATGAAGCCCCAGAGGTGTGGTTGTTATTTAAGGAATATGGACATGAAGGATAGTGTAAATGCATGTAATACACTCATAGATGTATAGTCCTTGTCGTTTATTTTCCGATTATAGGTGGTACACCACGTGGTTCCTCAAAATTAGGGAGATATGGCCTTGTAAAGTTAGAAACCCCAAAGAATGGTTAAGAATCCCCTAGTTAGTTACAAGTCAATTAATGAATGGGTAAAGTAGTTGTAACAAGAAAGTCAAGAAACCATAAGAATAAGGAAAGATGTTACCTAGAAAAAGTATAAATACACATCATGATACATTCTTTTGATATACATACTTACATTGAATATCTATCTTGTGAATTGTATGGTCTAGTTCTTTCATTTTATTAGTGAATATGATGGTAAGTATGAGGCAACAAAGGAAGTGCAAGAAAAGAGTGAAAGTTTCAGAGCTGTAGAGCACTAGGGTTTTTTTTAACCCTAATTTGTTAGGCCCCCATGGATCACCTTGAGGGTGTCACACAAGGCATCACTTCGGGTTTCCTATGTGAGGCCACGCGTGACAGGGAGTCTTAGTCCTACGAGGATAAGGAAAATTTGGGGGAAATGTTGGTACTAGGTTGTTGAAGGTTGTGGAAGAGTTGTAGGTCAATGTTACAGTACAACAGGTCAGCTATAGGTCACAAATATGCTTATGTGATTATATCTTCTGCTTGGAAATGGTGTGGTACATGCTTGAGAGGCATGTCTTGTTGATGCATTCTACATATTCATGATAGTGGTATGGCACATTGAGTAGTAGTACATATTGGTTGTATTGGTATATTGGTATTTGATTTGGCTACATGGTGATGATGCTATGGTACATGCTTGAGGTTTATTCATGATATACTATTCAAGCATTGGCACATGATGTATGGTTGTCATTGATACGTTGGTGAGGATTACACTTGGTATATGACATCATATGTATGAGATAAATCTATTGGTGATGTTGGTGCTTGGTTGAGGTACACCATTGATGGTACTTACTTGATATATCCTATGGTACTTGGTGTATGGCATGATTAAGTGATATGGTATATGTTTGAGATACATTGTTGGTACATGATATGGTATAGGTGTTGATGTACATTGTTGATGTACATGGTTGACACATTTTGTTAGCATTGAGAGTATCCCTTAGATTGCGGGAGGATAAGCCCAGTACCCATCAAATGTTTTGGTGGATGTTGGTTTTATATGAGTGGAGGTCGATGGAAAAAAATCAATATATGAATGATGTTCAACACAGAACTAGACAAGAAATGCATAGGGAAGTGAGGGCCACAACTAACCTCAGTGAGTGAATTGAGTTTAAGTGTGAGCAGAGGGAAGACTTAGTAAGAAAGATGGACAAGACTGCTATGGGCATCAGGACTTCAAGCTTCTTAGAGAATAGAAACTCAGACTCAAGATCACTCTTAAGCTCAAGCTTTAGACACTGAAATATGTCAAAAAAACACAGTCACGATAGCACAATGATCAAACCTACATCACCATGCAGCTAAAAAAACTCAAATGGATCCTCCATGCATGATACATTCAGTGTAAGAGGGGAAAATATCACAAGGAGGCTGACTACAACTGGTCGTGATACTACTGCAATCAAACCTACATTAGAACAACATAACAACCCTCGACTGGATCCTCCATGCCCGAGTGTTTTAGAAAAAATTCAACAAAGAGATGAAAAGAGGATGAATTATATTAATATGAAAGTCTCAAATCCGATACATAACCAGAGAACAGTTATGGAATCAAAACATTACAAAATAGGGAGCTTTGCTCAACCATTTGACGACCTTAACAAAATATCAAAACTATTTATTTATACTCAGAACATTTCACCACTACCTGGAGTGTGATATGATCATTACATTCAAAGCATTACATCTGTGAGTTCTTCTGTCAGAATGAACATGCACCCCTCTGTCAGACGTGAGCTCAGATCGACATGGGTTTTGCAGGAAAATCTATCCACAAGGGTACCATGGGTTGATGGTTCAGTCCCCACAGTCCGACCTTCCATTCCTTCCATTTATGGGGTGAGCCAAGGTTTCAACCACCAATCCTACCTTCCATTAATTGCCTTTCCTCAGAGATTGAATGAGACTTAATGCTCAGGGGCGTGGCCACGTGTTTCTCTCGGATAGGATTCCACATAAACACGAGATTGCAAGGCCGTCGAAAGAGTTTTGGATTCAGACCTCTTTTGGGCCTGCAATCCATCACATTTCACCACGTATCATTTTCTCCATACCATGGTTTCCATTGCGGGACCGTTCAAGAAAAATATCACCCGAGCATGTTGCGTCCCTGCAATGGACTATGGTCGTAGGTATGATCCTGATCTGTGATCTGAGCACACCCGCTAGATTTAGCGCTAGTGCCAAGTTTAATCGCCCACCAACTTTAGGATCTGCCAAAAGCGTGCCTTGGGATAGAGCGCTACATTTGGCATTGAACAATGAAATATCTCAGAGGATGATCTGATGTGGAGGCCTGACATCACCATGCTTATATGTCACAGACAAAGAGGTGGCATGTGTCACTCAAAAATAGGAAGAAAGCATGTCTAAAATACTTGAAATGAGTGCCATGTATCAACATTAGATGGATGCCACGTGTCTATGCCGAAAAATGCCATGAACTTGGTGCTCCAGGGCTCAGGCACTAGCTCCTTTTCCTTTGGCTCCTCTATGTGATTTTACCCGGAGTTGGTGATTTGATGACGTGTGTCTTCTTGAATCAAACGACCGAGAATTACTTCGGCTCTCCAGACTCTGGGAAAGTCAAATCTCAAACTTCCTATGCCTTCAGCTACTTTTACCTCGAGTCATAGATCTGATGACGCATGGCCCTCCTGAGATCAATGGCTGAGATCTCTTTGTGGCTCCGGGCTTTGGATTTCTCAATAGTCAAACTTTATTTTCCCCAAGCAAATTCATCGGAGCTAGGGATCTGACAACACATGGCTATTTTTGATCAACGACTCAGATTCACTTCGGCCCTTCGGCCACTTCAACTGCTTCATGATTCTAGGTGCTTTGACACTTCTCTTATTTTAAAACTCTCGAAGCTCATTTCCCCGAACGCTTGGATCAGCTGCCACCTGTCCCTCTCAATATCAGGCGACTCATGCACACTTCGAGTTTCAGGACTTCATACCTTTGACAAACAACTTTAATAATATTTCGAAACCCCGATTCCTGCAAACCACTGATCTGATATTCTCAAGAATGTCTGTTGCTGAAGCAGATCTCACCTATTTCTTGCATTCAAGTCCGAAAGAAACTGTTCTGAAAGTTGTGCTTCATGCTCAAGACTGCGGCCTGTGTGAACAAGGATCTAGACAATTTTGTTATGGGATTGAGAAAACAGGGAGACTAGTGACTGAAACACAGGAATCAAGTGCTCATCCTCGGAGAAAAATAGAGGGGCTTGGGGCTGCGATTTATTTGAGGGAGACCGGGGCATAGAAACAAACAAGGGCACACAGAAGATGACTTTACATGTTGAAAGGGGACAAACTTAAGACTTGTCAATTCGAAAAGGATAGAGACAGGGAAAACCTACAGATTCATGTATATTGACACACACCTATGGCCCTTGACAACCTTATGTGATAACATTTGGCTCCACAGGGGATGGCATGCTCCCTGCCAGTTGCCAAGAACAAGTAGTTCTAGTTGCCTTATGCATTGGGATATGGAGTAATTCTCAAAAACCATCCTGTTGAGGATTAAAGGTCGACAAGCACACTATCCTAAAAATGAAAGAAAAATACATGGGATCCATGAAGAGCTTATTTATGTACATTCCTAGACTAATTAATTTTTACAAAGCGCTAGGTGAAACAAAACTTCCACCATAGCCATTCAAGCAACTCCCTAGCTACAAACTTGTTTACTTTGTTACTGATCAAATAAAAACAATGCAACTGTGACAACAAAATGATTATGATTTTCAGCTCTCCTCCCAGTCTGAAGTCAATATAAATATGAGTGGCTCCAAGACATGAAGGAAATGAAAATCCATGTACACCCTTATAGGTTCATAGAGAAAATGACAAAACACATTGGGTTGGTGACAGAAAAAATGCTATGTCTTACAACTTCTCACACATGGCTAAATGTCTCTGGCAAGCATGGGTGAGTGAATGGGTGATGCAGGCTGACTGATCCCAGGTGATGTTTTCTCATTTGCGGGCTCTAGGCAGGATATGAACTGCACATTTGGTTCTCTCTCTTCTTCTTCATGACTCTCCCAGAGATCAAAATCATAATCATCATAAACAGGAAACATGGGAAAGCTCTTCCCTTTGTCTTCTATAGGCACATAATGGCATATTTCCACACAATGTTTTTCCTCAATGTATAAAGGAAAAGGCTCCGTGGTATGCTCTTGGAAATCCTCAAAATATGAAACATATGATTCCATGTGTATAGCCATAGGATCATGAATCCTGTGACAGAATCCTGACTACTTTAGAAGACCAAGTTGCTCCTCTGTAAATTCCTCTCTGCTTGCAAATAAAAAACCTCCCTGCTCCTTCGAAAACAACTCTCGATCATCAAAAATTGTCATCTCTTTTCCTTGTTGTTGTTCCAACTCTGATTCATAATCACTATCTTCTTTCTTAGAATATGAAACATGCTGACAGTCTTCTTCCTTAGGCACATCCAATTTTTCAAGAGATGCTTGCATATGAACCCCCTTTCTAGCCTTGATGTTCTCTTTGACCTCTTCAACATCTTCAAACAAGTGTCTTAATGATGAAGATTTCCTCTCTCTCGGGAGAAGGACCAACTATGGATGTTGAGCCATGACATAGTACACCATGTCAACAGTCTCTGTGGGTCTGATATCCATAGGCATACTATGATAAACAACTGTAAAAACTTCTGTTGAAGACATCCAAGGCTTCCTCTTCCCCTCTCCTCAAGGAATTAAACTCAAACCAGTATTGATCAAGGGACTTTTTCTCACTCCAACACTTTAAAAATGCATGGAACAACTTATTCCAGGAGCCAATAGAAATGGATTCCAGACATCTAAACCACACAACAACATCTCCAGATAGGGATTTTGAGAACAACCACATGGAAACATCATCATGAACAATCTCAAACTGATCGACAAAGCTCAGTGAATTGAGTTTAAGTGTGAGCAGAGGGTCAACTTAGTGAGAAAGGTGGACAAGACTGCTATGGGCATCATGCCTTCAAGCATCTCGGAGAATAAAAATCAAACTCCAGATCACTCTTAATATCAAGCTTCAGACACTAAAATATGTCCAAACAACACAGTCACAACAATACAATGATCAAACCTACATCACCATGCATCTACAACAACTCAACTAGATCCTCCATGCCTAAGCCATTCAATGTAAGAGGGGAAAAGATCACAAGGAAGATGACTAAAACTGGTCATGATACCGCTGCAATCAAACCTACATTACAACAACATAACAACCCTCGACTGGATCCTCCATGCCCGAGTGTTTTAGCATAGTTTTTACAAAGAGATGAAAAGAGGATGACTTCTATTAATCTGAAAGTATCAAATCCGATACATAACCAGAGAAAAGTTCTGGCATCAAAACATTACAAAATAGGGAGATTTGCTCAACGAATTGACGATCTTAACAAAATATCAAAACTACTTATTTATACTCAGAACAATTCGCCACTACCAGGAGTGTGATATGATCACTACATTCAAAGCATTGTGTTTGCGAGTTTTTCTGTCATATTGAACGTGCACCCCTATTTCAGACGTGAGCTCATATTGGCATGGGTTTTGCAGGAAAATTTGTCCGTAGGGGTACCATGGGCTGACGGTTCAGTCCCCACGGTTGGGCCTTCCATGCCTTCCATTTATGGGGTGAACTGAGGTTTCAACCACCAAACATACCTTCCATTAAATTCCTTTCCTCGTAGATTGAAAGAGATTTAATGCTCAGGAGCACGACCACGTGCTTCTCTTGGATAGGATGCCACATAAACACGAGATTGTAGGGCCTTCAAAAGAGGTTTTGATTTAGACTACTTTTGGGCCTGCAATCCATGACATTTCACCATGTAGCATTTTCTCCATACCGTGGTTTCCATTGAGGGACCGCTCAAGAAAAATATCACCCGATCATGTTGCATCCCCGCAATGGACTGTGGCTGTAAGTTTGGTCCTGATCTGTGATCTGACCGCACCCACTACATTTAGCGCCACTACCAAGCTTAATCACCCACCAACTTTAGGATCTACCAAAAGTGTACCTTGGGATGGGGTGCTACTTTTTGTTATGAATAATAAGAACTCTCGGAGGATGATCTGATGTGGAGGCTTGACGTCACCATGCTAATATGTCACAGATGGAGAGGTGACATGTGTCACTTAAAAACAGGCAGAAAGCATGTCTAAGACGATTGAAATGAGTGCCATGTATCAGTTTTAGACGGATGCTACGTGTCTGTGCCGACGACTACCAAGAAATTGGTGCTCTAGGGCTCGTATGCTAGCTCCTTTTCCTTTGGCTCCTCTATGTTCTTTTACCTGGAGTTGGTGATCTGATGATGCATGGCCCTCCTGAGATCGATGACTGAGATCCCTTCATGGCTCTGGGATTCAAACTTCTCAATAGTCAAACTTTATTTTCCCCAAGAAAATTCGTCGGAGCTCTGGATCTCACGACACATGGTTATTGTTGATCAATGACTTAAATTCACTTCGTGCCTTCAGCCTCTTCAATACTTTGGCCACTTCAAGACTTCGGGTGCTTCGACACTTCTCTCATTTTAAAACTCTTGAATCTCATTTTCTCGAATGCTTGGATTGGCTTCCACCTGTCCCCCTCAAGATCAGATGGCTCATGATCACTTTGGGTTTCAGGACTTCATACCTTTGAAAAACAAATTTAACAATATTTCGAACCCCCTATTCCTACGAACCACCGATCTGATATTCTTAGGAATGTCTTCTGCTTAATTTGATCTTGCTTGTTTCTTGCATTCAAGTCTGAAATAAATTGTTCTGAAATATGCACTTCATGATCAAGGCTGCGGCCTTTGTGAACAAGGACCTAGACAATTTTGTTGTGGGCTTTGGAAAATAGGGAGACCAGTGACTGAAACACAGGAGGTGAGTGCTCGTCCTTGGAGAAAAACAGAGGGGCTTGGGGCCACGATTTCATTTTGTTAAGATATTGAGGGAGACTGTGGCACAGAAACGAACAAGGACACATAGAAGACTACTTTACATGCCGAAAGGGGACAAACTTAAGACTTGTCGATTCGAAAAGGATAGTGACAAGGAAAAATTATAGACTCGGGTATATCAACACACACCTATGGCCCTTGAAAACCATATGTGATAACACATGTTATGGTACATGATTGGTAC
>JZKD02S2060412.1:31365-41581 GCA_000966675.3 Picea glauca | reverse complement strand
CCAAATACCTAACCCTAGGAGATGAAACGCCAAGACTATGGGCCCCGTTTGGGTAAGTTGGTACATCAACTTCCCGGGGACGTAACTTTGGCATGCGATCTATGTTTGACGAGTTCCATACCTCGTTAGAAAGATATATCCAAGGAATACAACTTTTAGGTGAGGAACATTGATCTACAATTCATGTTGCTCCCCGTTTTCCCAAAAAAACGTCGTTTAAGGCCTCAAAATGGCTCTGGAAGTTCAAGACCCAAAAAACTGCTAAAAATAGTGAATTGTGCGGAAACTGAAAAATTGAAAGAAGCAATGATGGGGGTCCAAGTGGAATAGGTGGGTAGCCACCAATATCCACCTAGATCATTCCCCCCTCCCCTTAGGAAGCAATGGTCCCTATTGCGTTAAGTTCCTCCATGAGATGAGGAAACTTCTGTTGAACTTGGTCCCTAGTGAGCCACTTGCCTTGGTGAAGGAGTTGGCCTCCTTTGACAACTCGATATAGCGGTATCATTTGTTGTCGGGTGTTCTTGATTTTTGTATCCATGATCTGATCAGTTCTAGCTTGTTCCATGTAGTCTGGATTTAACTCTGTTGGTGTGAGTTGTTCTGCCATGTCGGATGTGTCTAGTAGAGGTGGAAAGTAGGGCCGAAGGCGGTCCACATTGAACACTGGGTGCAGACCAAGGAATGGTGGAATGATGAGCTCAAAGGCATTGTCCCCCACAGCCTTGGTGAGGGTGTATGGACCATATCGGAGCAGACAAAGCTTGTGGTGGGGTCTAGCGAGGCGCTCCTTTTGCAAATGCAGCCAGACTTTGTCGCCTACCTGGAAGTTGTGTGGAACCCGATGTTGATCACGTCGCTGCTTGTACTTAGCATTGGCTCTGTCCAATATGTCATGAACCTGTTGGCAGATGTGTTGAATGTGCTCAATGAATTTTTTTTCCTTGTCAGCCTCAGACTGGACATGAGATGAATCTTCCTGAGTAGCCACAAATGGCATGGCTATGTCAATGGGACATAGTGGCTGGAATCCCAAGCCCACTTGAAAGGGGTTGTGGTTGGTTGAGCTATGGAGAGCCCAGTTGTAGTTTTGTTGTACATAGGGGAGGCTCTCATCCCATGTGCGTGAATTCTTTGAATTGTACATGCGCAGAATGTGTATGATCATCCGGTTGACAACCTCTGTCTGGCCATCAGTTTGTGGATGGAAAGCTGTGGACTTGGTGAGCTTGGTATCCAACATCGACTAGAGGTTGGACCAAAATGTACTGAGGAACCTACTATCCTGATCTAAGATGATAGACTGTGGGATCCCAAAGTGTACCCACACTCGTTCAAACAAGTGTTTAGCAATGGCTTCTGCTGTGATATTCTTCTTCCAGGCCATCATAATGGACATCTTCGAGAATCGGTCGATGACCACAAAAACATAGTCATTGCCATGCTTAGTAGAAGGAAGGCCCGACATGTAATCCATAGAGATGGATTCCCAAGGTCGACTCAGGGTAGGAAGCGAAGTATAGAGGCCTTGCTTCTTGATGGTCAGTTTGGCAATGGCACAAGCAATGTAGGACTTGATGTACTTCCCAACATCTTGTCGAAGGTTCAGCCAAAAGAAATAATTTTTCAATACCACCACGGTTTTCTCGACCCCAAAATGCCCAACGACCCGACTGTAGTGCACCTCCCAAATCATCTTGGGACGCTCGCTTGAAGGAACACAAATGTGTCCCAAGTGACAAAGCAAGGCATCCTAGAGGCGAAAATTGGGAACTTGCTTACCCTCCAAGAGTGTGTTGTACATGTGGCTGAATTCTGGATCACTTGTGTAGAGAAGCGGCCAATCAGAAGTCTCATGCCCACAAGAGTTGAGCACAGTGGTTAGTGCCACGATGGGTGGTCGACTAAGGCAGTCTGCAACATTGTTGGTGCTTCCTTTCTTGTACTTAATGTTCAAATGAAACTGTTGCAGGTATGTGGACCACTTCTGATGGCAATCATTCTGCAACTTTCCTTGTGTTTGTATGAACTATAGGGGTCAGTGGTCTATGTGGATGACCATTTCCTTTCCCAAAATTTAATTCTTCCATTGCCGACAAGCTTGCACAATGGAATACATTTCTTTGTCATAAGTGGGATACTTTCGAACTGTGTCGGAAAGTGTTTCATTGTGATATGTCACTGGATGCCCATGTTGAGTAAGGACTTCCCCAATAGCATAGTCAGAGGCATCTGTCTCGATCTCAAATGGTTGTTGCAAGTCTGGTAATATGAGAACTGGTGCAGAGCAGAGGCGATGCTTCAACTCCCTGAATGCCTTCTATTGAGATTCAGACCAAAATAATTTTTCTTTAGCTCCTCCCTTGGTGACTTGACTCAAGGGCCAAGTGATATGAGAGAATCCCAACACAAACCTGCAGTAGAAATTGGCAAGACCTAAAAAAATGTGGAGCTCTGTTAGGGTGGTTGGGGCTGGCCAATCCTTAATGACTCGGATATTTGCTAGATCCACATGAACCCCCTGCTCATCAATAATGTATCCCAAATACTGAACCTGGCTCATGCCAAAAGTGCATTTCTCCAAATTGGCACACAACTTATGTTGCCACAGTGTTTGGAGGACCTGTCGGATGTGGTGGAGGTGCTCTTCCCAAGTCTGGCTAAAGATCAAAATGTCATCCAAGTACACCACTACAAATGAGTTGGTGAATGGCCGCAGGATGTCATCCATTAGCCTCATGAAGGTTGCAGGGGCATTCGTCATCCCGAAAGGCATGACCAACCATTTGAAAAGGCCCTCCTTGGATTTGAAGGAAGTCTTCCACACATCAGAGGGTTTGATTGGTACCTGGTGATACCCAAAATTCAAGTCGATCTTGCTAAAATAGTTCACCCCCTTGAGTTGGTCCAGAAGATCATCAATCCATGGGATCGGGTACCTATTCCGAACAGTGATCTTGTTCAGTGCTAGATAGTCAATGAAGAGTCTCCAAGTCCCATCCTTCTTCTGCACCAACATGATTGGGCTCCCACAAGGCGATGAACTCGGCTGGATGTGACCTTTCTGCAACAACTCCTGAATCTGCCTCTTGATTTCGTCATTCTCCATAACAGAGCCCTGATAGATGGTTCCATTGGGCAGCGGCGCACATGGGGTCAGATCAATGGGGTGCTTGACCTGGCAGTGTAAAGGCACCCCTGTAGGGGAGGTGAAGATTTCCTTGTACTCCTCCAGGACCTTATCCATCTGTTGTTTTCATGCAGCAGGGCCCTATCTGGAGGTCATGGCCACAGTATTCCACTTTCCCTGAGGGTGGATCATCAGGAAAACAAATTTCCTGGTTTTGGAAATGAGCTTACTACATTGTTTCACAGTAAACAAAGAGATGGTGGTAGGCGGTGCTATCTCTGGTATCCTGTGCAGCTTATTTCCCAAAGTGATAATAATAGCACGAGGCCTAGACTCATACACAGCATGTCGCTTCCACAAGTATGGTTGGCCTAATAATACATCAGAAACATCAAGAGGAGCAATGTCACATAATACCTCATCCATGAAGGGCTTGATGTTGTAGGGAAGGTGACAGTGTTGGTTGACGTGAAGGTCTCGTCCTTGGTGAAACCACCCGATGATGTATGGTTGTGGGTGTGTTGTGGTCGGCAAGCCTAGATGCTTCATGACCTCTATTGAGATGAGGTTCTTCTGACTCCCGCTGTCGACAATGAACTGCAACGGGGAACCCTTTACCCATATCTTGAAATGGAAGAGACGCTCTGCCTCCTCTAGGTCTTCTGGTTCCTCCTTCTGGATCTTTGTGGTGGCAACAGTGGAATTGGGCTCCGCATCGATAATCTACTTACTCCTGTCATTCCCCTTGTCAAGTTTTGATTTAGAGTTGAAGCATGCATCTGATTCAGAAGCCTTCAACTCGGCTACTAGTGATTGCTTGGCCTGACACTCACTTGTGTTGTGAGTGGAGCTCTTATGGAACTCACACCACTTCCCCGTGTCCCTTTTTGGATTTGTAGTGTTTTTCTTTGCTTGTGGCTTTGGTGGGTTGTCCTGGGCTGCCCCACCCTAGCTTGGTCCTTTGTTCTATGGTTTGGGGGTACATTTCCCTTGCTTCTGATTCGCAGACCCAAAGTCTCGCTTCTTCTGTTTGAACTTCTGCTCAATCTTGGCAACATATCGGTATGCCACACCAAGTGAGGAGATGTCGAGGAACTCCATTTCCTCCTGAATGTATCTATGCAGGAAACTGCAGTACTTTAACACAAAATTTTTCTCTGAATCTTTGATACCCAACTTTGTGCGTAGGGTATGAAGCAGATTCGTCATCTCATGCACATCTTGGTCCCTTTGTTGTCGCAGCGTAGTCCATTGTATGTATTTGTCCTCATATCTCCCCACCGGATAATATTGTTCCTTGATGGCATCTCAGAAAGAATTCCAAGTGGGTGCAGCCAAGAACAGAGAGGGTTCCCCCTCGCCCTGTTGCTCCGAGTAGGTTTCCCACCAGTCCTTGACATGGGGGGCGGCTTTGAGGAGTGCGAAAATAATATTTTCTCGGTCAGAAAAGTCATGAACCGAGAAATATCCTTCTAATAAATTCAACCATCTATCTACGCCATCTGCATCTATTTGGCCCTCAAATATGGGAATGTCAAAGTTTACTTGTACCTTAAAAGGAGTGGCCCCTCCAGAGTGACTGTTGGATGTCGATGCGCCGCCAGTGGGAATCCATTGAAGAATCTGGGCAAAGTTGTCCATCATCGCATTCCTTTGTTTCTCAAGGGCATCCTCGAGCAACATTTTGATAGGATATCCTGCTCCCTCATATTTATTTTCTTCCCCCATGGGCGGTCATCGGGGTTTGTGAGGCTGATCTTGTAAAGGTTCAACCAGATTGAGCCCCAACTCCTTATACCCTGACCTTGTTGGGGACATGCAAAGAAGGATCGAGAATGAGCAAACCGCTCTGATACCACTGATCTAGATTTATGTAAGAACATAATGAAATACATAAATACACATAAACGCAAAGATGCAGTGGAAATAAGACTTCATTTCATTAATAACAAATGACTGAAATATGCTTACAGACAGAATGGAAATAAACTAGCTAGGGAGTTGGTAGCTTATCTCTGAGAAGATATGTGGCGGCTACTGGCCTCTGAACTGTGTTACAATTAGGCATGAAGGCCTATTATTATTGAGAAACAATGGAAAACCATAAACATCCAAAGACCTAACCCTAGGAGATGAAACGCCAAGACTATGGGCCCCGTTTGGGTAAGTTGGTACATCAACTTCCCGGGGACGTAACTTTGACATACGATCTCCATTTGATGCGTTCCATGCCTCGCTAGAAAGATATATCCGAGGACTACAAATTTTGGGTGAGAAACATAATCTATGATCTATGTTGCTCCCCGTTTTCCCAAAAAATGTCGTTTAAGGCCTCAAAACGGCTCTGAAAGTTCAAGACCCGAAAAACTGCTAAAAATAGTAAATTGTACGGAAACTGAAAAACTGAAAGAAGCAATGGTAGGGGTCCAAGTGGAATAGGTGGGTGGCCACCATTATCCACCTGGATCATTTTTATCCACAAAATTCTCTTCCACAACAATGAAATGACCTACGGAATTCCCCAACCCTTCCAAAATTTTCTTTTTCCAAAGCTCTAGAGGAAGCCCATGAAGGAGCACCCCAACCATTAGTTCCCTCTATGGATCAAAATCCAACCACTTTCTCAAAACTAGACTCGATGGCCCCCATAACTAGTCTTTCTTAAGAAGTAGTTCAACATCCTCCAAACTCCTCACCATGAAATATATCCACCCATAAACTAAAATATGAAATATCATAGAATAACCAAGAACATGTAATCATACCTCATTGAGGTGATTTTACAAAGCTTCACCTTTCAAAAATTTATCCATAAATAAATCAATTGGATCCTTTTCCTTTAAACCCTCGATCCCTGACAAACCCACATCCAAACCTACCACCATATTCACCTTTTCAAGCTTCACCCTCATGCATTTCCAACTTCTCTTCTTTTGACCGGGCTGCAAAACCTCCTTCTCATCCCGACCTACACCCCCCCCCACCCAAGGTTCTTGTAACTAGGAAACCATTCCAACTCCTAAATTGACTCGATAACCTTCGAATGCCATTCTTTTGTACCTTGGCAATTTGGCCCATAATAGTTACCAAACCAATAGCTCTACCTTCCAAATTAACAAAATTATAGCATAAGAGATGAGAATTTTCATGAGTTGTCAAATGAGTCACCTCATCATAACTGAATGGAACTTTATGATCATTCCCTTCACATGGATCTTAATCTAGGTAGATATCGGTGGTTACCCACCTCTTCCATCTAGCTCACATATAGCTTTCATCTTAGCAGTTACAGTTTTTTCTTAGCAGTTTTTTTTTATCTTTTCAGGTAATAAACTTTTGGGTTTGTTTTGAGGTCCTAAACAACATATTTTGGGCCTTCCATAGCCACAGTGTAAATAAATTCATAATGTGACGACATAATTTGTAGTCCTTGGATAGACCTTTCCAATGGGATATTGTGCACCTGAAATGGAGATCGTATGCAACAGTTATGACCCCGGGAAGTTGATGTACCAACTTACCCCATTGGGGCCCACATGAATTTTGGCAGTTCATATCCTAGGGCTAGGTTTTTGGATGTCTAGGGTTTTTTGTTTACTTCTAGATGCTAAAAAAGGCCTGGAGGCCTCATTGTAATGTGCTCAAACGAATGCTCGTAGCCACCACATCATTTCTTAAAGATTAGCTACCACCATTCGAGCAATATTGTTTTCGTTATGCATTTTAAAGTTTAAAAATATTTATTATTTAATTGATCCAGGTGCATATTGGTGGCCACCCACCTATTCCACTGGCTTGAAAAATAGTTTTCCACCTTGGTAGTTTTTCAACAGTTTTTCAGGTTCCAAACTTCTAGGGCCGTTTTGAGGCCCTAAAGGACATTTTTTGGGGGATTTGGGGCCCAACCGGCTACCAAAATTTCTAACATTTGCCACTTTAAAATAATTCTTCTTGGTTATACCTTTTCAAGAGTGCATCGAGCGCCCCAAACGGATATCGTATGCAAAATTTATGCCCCAGGGAAGTTGACGTATCAACTACCCCATCGGGGCCCTCAAACCTTTTGGCTTTTCATCTTCCAGGGTTAGGATTTTGGATTTTCCTTATGTTTAAAATTCCTTTGGAGCCTCATTGTAATAATCATCTTCTTTCAAATGCGAGTAGCCATCACATCTCTTCTCAAAGATAAGTTTCCACCATTCTAGCGAGTCTTTCACTCTGTATTTTTACAGTTCTGTACATTTCACACATTAATAGAAATTGTTTATTATTGTATATCTGTGTTTATATCTCTGATTTATTTATGTTATATTGTTGGATATATGATACATCTCTGTACATTTCTTTATTATATCTTCGCTCTCATTTCGTGTCGAAAATAATCTGGATTAGTGGTATCAGAGCAGGCTACTCTTGATCATTTTTCAGTGCATGTCCTTGACGAGGTCCGAGTATAGCAAGTTGAGTCTCGAGCTTGTATCTCTTGAGGAAAATCTCTCTTGCATGCCCAAGAAACCCTCCATGGTGGAAGAAAATAAAAACAATGAAGAAGAAGATTTTATTAATATGTTGCTTGAGCAAGCTCTCACGCGACAGAGAGACCAAATGATGGAGAATTTTTCTCACATTCTTCAATGCTTGCCGATAACAACAGGCGCATCTTCATCAAGCAGCCACTTTGAAGGCACATCGTCTTTCAAGGTACAAGTTAATTTTGATATTCTCATATTTAAAGGACAGATAGATGTAGATTCCCTAGAAAAATGGTTAAATCTTCTAGAAGGATATTTCTTTGTTCACAATTTTTCTGACAGGGAAAAGATCACCTTTGCACTCCTTAAGGCTCTCCCCCATGTCAAACATTGGTGGGAAACTTACTGGGAGAAAATTTACACAGAGGAGTCTAGAATATATGGGGTTGAACCCACTTGGTATTTTTTTGTGGATGCGGTCAAGGAACAATATTACCCTGTTGGCAACTATAATGACCAGTACAAGAGATGGACCACACTATGGAAAGAGAGGGGCCAAGCAGTGTCAAAGTTCACCAATACCTTCAATACCTTGCACACCAAGATGGGTATCAAAGACTCCAAGCAACATATGGTTCTAAAATACTATGGGGTTCTACACATATACATCCAAAGTGAAATGGATTTTCTAGACATCTCATCTATGGGTGTTGTTTATCGATATGTTGTTAAAATCAAGAATAAATTTAAGCACCAGAATAAGAGGGAGTTTGATTCTACAAATCCGCAACAACCAAAGTATGGTTAAGATGGCCCTAACAACCATTCTTCAAAAAACCAGTCCAAGCCACAGGAAAAGAAGGATAATGGAAAAACGAAGAAGGACATTGGAAAATGGTGCGATTTCCACAAAATCCTATGGCACAACATCGATGAATGTCACTCAAAAAATTCATTGGTGGCTGAGATCAAAGATAAGGAGCCGAACATTGATTCATAATCTGATTCAGAAAATACTGGTAGAAGATATATCATTGATGAATACCCCACTAATATTGTCGTGACCGCAACAATTCAATCAGGAGAACCAACATATCTTGAAGAGGGGGATGTATTTTTCATTCACAGATGTGGGTGAAGGGGACCTCACTGCATTTTATTGTTGATAGCGGAAACCAGAAGAACCTCATCTTAGGAGACTTTGTTAAACAATTGGTATTGTTGACAACACCACACCTGCAGCCATACAACATCAGGTGGCTTCACCAGGGATGTGATCTTTGTGTCAGCCAATAGTGTCAATTGTCATACAACATCCAACCCTTCAAGGATGAGGTTTTATGTGATGTTTCCCCATTGGATGTCTGTGATGTTCTCTTGGGCCAACCATATATGTGGAAGCTCCATGCTATCTATGAGTATCAACCCTGTAGTGTCATTATTACTCTAGGGGGTCATCTCTATAGGATACCAAAGGTCGTTCCAACTACCATCCCACCTAAACACTGTCGCAAGGTAGTATCTCATACTACAAAATTCAGTGTCTTCAAAATCTGTTCAAAAGGTGAACAGAAGGACACTACAACCACTACAGCCTCGACCCACACACCTTATATCCAATAGAAGAAGGTCGACAAGATTGCAACAAAGTGCAAAGATTTCTTCTACACACAGTCATCTCATGTAGCTTGACTGGTTGAATATAATAAACCCCACTAACAACAGGTTCGTGACAGCCTTCAACAAACTAAGCAACACAACTTCTCCACCAAGGTGAGCAGCTCACCAAGGTTCAAGTTCAACAAATGCTTCCTCCTCTCCCATGGTAACTCAACGCAATGGATATTGTTGCTTCCTAAAGATGGAGGATTGATCTAGTTGGATATCAGTGGCCACCCACCTATTCCACTGGCTCGAAAAACAATTTTCCACCTTGGCAATTTTTCGACAGTTTTTTGGGTTCCAAACTTCTCGGGTCATTTTGAGGTCCTAAACGATGTTTTTTTGTGGATTTGGGGCCCAGGAAATTTCTAAAGGAACTAGCTTAGGCTAGTTGAAAATAATTCTTCTCGATTAGACCTTTCCAATGGTGTATTCAGCGCCCCAAATGGAGATCGTATGCAAAAGTTATACCCTGGGGAATTTGATGTATCAACTACCCCCATCGGGGCCCTCAAACCTTTTTGCTTTTCATTTTGTGGGGTTAGGATTTTAGATTTTCCTTATGTTTAAAATGCCTTTGGAGCCTTATTGTAACAATCATCTTCTTGCAAATGTGAGTAGCCATCACATCTCTTCTCAGAGATAAGTTTCCACCATTCTAGTGAGTCTTTCACTCGGTATTTTTACAGTTCTGTACATTTCGCACATTAATAGAAATTGTGTATTATTGCATCCCTGTGTTTATATTGTAAATGTGTTGACCTGCATAGAATATATTTATCTAAACAATGATACACACATTTGCACATGAATAATGAATAATTTACACATGATATACTCTGTATAACTCAATGAGTTCGACTTGAGGTGAACCAATTCACCATAGTGGTGGTATAGAGTGATATGGACACACACCAGCAGTTACGGGAGTGAACTGCCACCTATTCTAGTC
>JZKD02S2060412.1:0-21049 GCA_000966675.3 Picea glauca | reverse complement strand
GCATCACAGATGACTTGGCCAAACTCCGGTATGGTGTTCTCCATCTAGATCAAGAACGTTGGCAATGGTGGCAATGGAGAAAAACTTCTCGTCAAGGGTATATTGCTCGGACCCAATTTGTGACTGAGCTTTATGAATTCTTTGACATGGACACCAACCATTTGGGCCATTTGACAAAGTTGAAACAATCTAGAATAGTAGAAGACTTCATACCTACCTTTGAAAAGTTGGCTTTTCGAACAGAGGGCATGACTGATGCTTTCTTTCAAGAGTGTTTTATCAGTGGCCTCAAGGAAGAGATTTGGGCCCATGTCCTCATGGCTCGACCCTCAAGTTGGGTGGAGGCTACTAAAAGAGATAGAGAAGCACAACAGGTTGTATCCTCTCAAAACCCAAAACCCTCCTTTATCCCTCGCCCTAAACTCGTCACTCCCACTACTCCCTCCGCCCCATTGAAGATCCAAAAATTGACCAGGGCTGAAATGGTTGAACGCCAACTCAAAGGCCTTTGTTATAATTTTGATGACAAATATTTTCTGGGCCACAAGTGTAAGGAACAAAATATTTTTATGGCCATCTCTGAGGATATTTAGGAAGAGGATGTTGAAACTCCCCTTGTGTCTGAGTCACCTGAAATCACTGACATAACCCCTCCCTCAGACCCTCCCGAAGTAGAACCTATCATTTCCCTCAATGCTCTCACCGGCTTCTCCGCTCCCTGAACCCTCAAGTTAATCGGTTACATCAAGCATCGGAAGGTTATCATTCTGGTTGATAGTGGAAGCACCCATAATTTTATTCATCGCCACATTGCCTAAGAAACTCATTGATAAATCCATGCTGTCAACAATTTCCAAATCATGATTTCCAATGGTGGTTCCATGAAATCTGGAGGGCACTGTGAAAATGTGTGTCTCCAAATTGATGACTACCACCTCAAATCCCATATGTTTTCTATCGACATGGGTGTTTGTGACATTGTGTTGTGTGCAGACTGGCTAAGAACTTTGGGTCCCATTCTCATGGATTTTAAGGCATTAACCATGCAATTCGACCAGGAATCCCACCAATATAAATTCCAAGGCATCACTACTAGTTCACCCGAGGTCATTAGTTCCCATCGCATGGAAAAGCTGCTCAAAAAAGGTCATTCTAATGTCACTGCCACACTCTATTGTTTCTGATCGTGACCCAACTTTCACAAGCAATTTTTGGAAAGAACTATTTAAGCTACAAGGCACCCAATTGCATCTCAGCTCAGCTTATCATCCCCAGACTGATGGTCAAACGGAAGTTGTCAACAAGTGTTTGGAAACATATCTGAGGTGTTTTGCCTCTGAAAAATAACATCATTGGGCTCAATGGTTACCCCTAGCTGAATGGTGGTACAACACTTCCTACCATACAGCGACTTGTATGACTCCTTTTGAAGCGATATATGGACATAAGCCACCTTCAGTTCTCTCATACTTACCGAGTACCTCGAAGGTCCAGGTAGTTGACCAAACACTTACAGTTCGAGAGGATATTCTTCATACCCTTAAAGAGAACTTGGTCATGGCACATAATCGCATGAAGAAGCAAGCAGATCAAGGTCACTCTAAACGTCAATTTGCAGAAGGGGATCAGGTGTTTTTGCGACTGCAACCATATAAGTAAACTTCCCTTAAGGCCGAGAATTGTCAGAAGCTAGCGCCCAAATTTTATGGTCCTTATACAGTTCTCAAGCGTGTGGGACAAGTCACATATCAGTTAGCTCTGCCTATTCAGTCGAAGCTACATCCTGTTTTTCATGTTTCATGCTTAAAGAAGGTGATTGAAACCAGGTGCCAAATTCAAACCAACCTTCCAGAGTTAGTTGAAGAAGGATCCATTTGGCTACAACTAGAAGTAGTTTTGGACCAGCGTGAGCGTCGCCTGCGTCAAAGAACCATCAAGGAAGTGCTATTTCAGTGGAAAGATACGAGTCCAACATATGCCACTTGGGAACTAGCTACCATTATGCAGTAGTTTCCACATCTCAAGCCTTGAGGAGAAGGTTGTTTTTAAGGGGGCGGACATGTTAGGGTCCTAACCCGCACATAGGTAGATCAATATATTTGGATGTAATAAAGGTAAATAATATTAAGGCCTTTCAATAAAATAGAATAAGGCAGATGTAAGAAGACCTAATAAAAGCTTCTGCTTCTAGAAGGATCTTCCTCTAGATGCTTCTCTTGATAGACATATTTAGTATAAATNTCTTCACAATCTCTTCAAAAGGTGAACAGAAGGACACTACAACCACTACAGCCTCGGCCCAAGCACCTTCTATCCAACAGAAGCAAATCAACAAGATTGCAGCAAAGCACAAATATTCCTTCTGCACACATTAATCTCATGTATCTCAACTGGTTGAACAGAATCAACCCCTCCAGCAACAGGTTCCTTACAGCCTTCGATAAACTAAGAAACACAACTTCTCCAGCAAGGCAAGCAACTAACCAAGGTTCAGGTTCAACAAACGCTTCCTCATCTCCCTTGGGAACTCAATGCAATGGAGACCATTTCTTCCTAAGGAGGGAGGATTGATCCAGGTGGATATCGGTGGCCACCCACCTATTCTAATGGCTTGAAAAATAATTTTCCACCTTGCCAGTTTTTCAGGTTCCAAACTTCCGAGGCCGTTTTGAGGCCCCAAACGAAGTTTTTTGGGGGATTTGGGGACCATTCCACTATGAAAATATTTATCTTGGGCCAGTTTAAAATCATTCTTCTCTCTTATACCTTTCCAATGGTGTATCGAGCGCCCCAAACAGAGATCGTATGCAAAAGTTACACCCTCGGAAAGTTGACGTATCAACTACCCCCATCAGGGCCCTCAAACATTTTGGATTTTCATCTTTCGGGGTTATGATTTTGGATTTTCCTTATGTTTAAAAGACCATTGGAGCCTCATTGTAACAATCATATTCTTTTGAATGTGATTATCCATCACATCTCTTCTCATAGATAAGCTGCCACCATTCTAGCGAGTCTTTCACTCAGTATTTTTACAGTTATGTACATTTCGTACATTAATAGAAATTGTGTATTATTGTATCATTGTGTTTATATATCTGATATATTTCTGTTTTATTGTTGGATATATGATACATATCTATACATTTATTTATTGTATCTCCACTCTCATTTTGTGCCGAAAATAATCTGGATCAGTGGTATCAGAGCAGGCTGCTCTTGATTGTTTTTCAGTGCATGTCCCCGACGAGGTCCGAGTATAGAAAGTTGGGTCACGGGCTTGTCTCTCTTGAGTAAAATCGATATCGCATGGCCAAGAAACCCTCCATGGAAGAAGAAAAGAAAAATGATGAAGCACAAGATTCTATTAATCTGTTGCTTGAGCAACCTCTCACATGATAGAGGGACGAAATGATGGAGAATTTTTCTCACATTCTTCAACGCATGTCGATAAAAATAGACACGTCTTCATCAAGCGGCCACTTTGGAGGCACTTCACCTGTCAAGGTACAAGTTAATTTTGATATTCCTATATTTGAAGGACAGATAGATGTAGATGCCCTAGAAAAATGGTTAAGTCTGCTAGAAGGTTATTTCTTTGTTCACATTTTTTCTGACAGGGAAAATATCACCTTCGCACTCCTTAAGGCTCTCCCCCATGTCAAACATTAGTGGGAAACTTAATAAGAGAAAATTTCCACAGAGGAGTCTGGAATATATGGGGTCGAGCCCACTTGGAATTTTTTTGTAGATACGGTCAAGGAACAGTATTACCCTATTGGCAACTATGATGACCAGTACATGAGATGGACCACATTGCAGCAAGAGAGGGTCCAAGTAGTGTCAGAGTTCACCAATACCTTCCATACCTTGTGCACCAAGTTGTGTATCAAAGCCTCCACGTGACATATGGTTCTAAAATATTGTTGGGCTCTACACAGATACATCCAAACTGAAATGGATTTTCTGTACATCTCATCACTGTGTGTTTCTTATCTATATGTTGTTAAAATTGAGCATAAATTTAAGCACCATAACAAACGGGAGTTTAAGTCTGCAAATCCACAACAACCAAAGTATGTTCAAGATGGCCCTAACAAATAGCCTTCAGAAAACCAATCCAAGCCATAAGAAAAGAAGGGTAACAAAAATACAAAGAAAGACACCAAAAAATGGTGTGATTTCCACAAAATTACCTAGCACAACACCGATGAGTGTCGCTCAAAAAATTCATTGGTGTTTGAGATCAAATATAAGGAGTCGAACCTCGATTCAAAAAATACTAGTAGAAGACAAATAATCAACGCAGACCCCATTATTATTGTCATGACCGTAACAATTCAATCAGAAGAACCAAAAGATCCTAAAGAGGGGGAGAACCTTTATCATTCATAGATGTGGATGAAGGGAACCCCACTGCATTTTATTGTTCATGGTGAAAGCCAAAAGAACCTCATATCAACAGAGGTCATCAAACAGTTAGTATTTTTTACAACACCACAACCACAACCATACAACATCGGGTGGCTTCGCCAGGGATGAGATATTCATGTCAGCCAACAGTGTCAATTGTCATATGACATCCAACCCTTCAAGGATGAGGTATTATGTGATGTTGCCACATTGGATGTTTTTTATGTTCTCTTGGGCCAACCATATATGTGGAAGCGTCATACTATCTATGAGTCTCGACCTCGTAGTGTCATTGTTACTCTGGGGGTTCATCTCTACAGGATACCAAAGTTAGTTCCAACTATTGTCCCACCTAAACAGTGCCGCAAGGTAGTATCACATACTACAAAATTTATCTTCTTCACAATCTATTCAAAAGGTGAATAAAAGGACACTACAACCACTACAACCTCAACCCAAGCACCTTCTATCCAACAGAAGCAGGTCGACAAGACTGCAGCAAAGAGAAAAGATTATTTATGCACATAGTAATTTCATGTAGCTCGACTGGTTGAACAGACTCAACCCCGCCAACAACAGGTTTGTGACAACCTTCAACAACCTAAACTACACAACTTCTCCAGCAAGGCAAGCAACTCACCAAGGTTTAGGTTCAGCAAACGCTTCCTTCTCTCCCCTGGGAACTCAAATAAATGGAGATCATTGCTTCCTAAGGAGGGAGGATTGATCCAGGTGGATATCGGTGGCCACCCACCTATTCCACTGGCTTGAAAAACAATTTTTCACCTTGGCAGTTTTTCGACAATTTTTCAGGTTCCAAACTTTCGGGGCCATTTTGAGGCCCTAAATGACATTTTTTTTTTGGATTTGGGGCCCAAGCGGTTGTTAAATGTACTATATTGTGCCACTTTAAAATTTTTCTTCTCATTTAAACCTTTCCAATGGTGTATCAAGCACCCCAAATGAAGATTGTATGCAAAAGTTATGCCCCCAAGAAGTTGATGTATCAATTACCCCCATCGAGGCCCTCAAACCTTTTGGCTTTTCATCTTCCAGGGTTAGGGTTTTGGATTTTACTTATGTTTAAAAGGCCTTTGGAGCCTCATTGTAATGATCATCTTCTTGTGAATGCGAGTAGCAGTCACATATCTTCTCAGAGATAAGATGCCACCATTCTAGCGAGTCTTTCACTCAGTATTTTTACAGTTCTGTACATTTCACACATTAATAGAAATTGTGTATTACTTTATCTATGTGTTTATATCTAAGAGATATTTATGTTATATTGTTGTATATATGATATATCTTTGTACATTTCTTTATTATATCTCCACTATCATTTAGTGTCGAAAATAATATGGATCAGTGGTATCAGAGAAGGCTGCTCTTGATCATTTTTCAGTGCATGTCCCCGACAAGGTCTGAGTATAGAAAGTTGGGTCTCGAGCTTGTCTCTCTTGAGGAAAATCGCTCTCACATTCCCAAGAAACCATCCATGGTGGAAGAAAATAAAAATGATGGAGCAAAAGATTCTATTAATTTGTTGCTTGAGCAAGATCTCATGTGACAGAGGGACAAAATGATGGAGATTTTTTCTCACATTCTTCAATGCATGCCGATAAAAACTGGCACGTCTTCATCAAGCGGCCACTTTGGAGGCACCTCGCCTTTCAATGTACAATTTAATTTTGATATTCTCGTATTTGAAGGACAAATAAATGTAGATTACCTAGAAAAATGGTTAAATCTGCTAGAAGGCTATTTCTCTGTTCACAATTTTTTCGACAGGGAAAAGATCACCTTCGCACTCCTTAAGGCTCCCCCCATGTCAAAAATTGGTGGGAAAATTACTGGGAAAAAAGTTACACAGAGGAGTCTGGAATATATGGGGCTAAGCCCACTTGATATTTTTTTGTGGACATGGTCAAGGAACAATATTACCATGTTGGCAACTATGACGACCAATACATGAGATAGACCACACTGCGGCAAGAGAGGAGAAAAGAAGTTCATGAGTTCATAAATACCTTTCATACCTTGCGTACCAAGATGGGTATCAAATACTCTGAGCGACATATGGTTCTAAAATATCGTGGGGCTCTACACAGACACATCCAAACTAAAATGGATTTTATGTACATCTCATCACTGGGTGTTGCTTATCAATATGCTATTAAAATCGAGCATAAATTTAAGCACCAGAAAAAGTGAGAGTTAGAGTCTTCAAAATTGCAACAACCAAAGTATGGTCAAGACGGCCCTAACAACCAGTCTTCAGAAAACCAGTCCAAGCCACAAGAAAAGAAGGGTAACAGAAAGACAAAGAAGGACACTGGAAAATGATGTGATTTCCACAAAATCTCCTGGCACAACACCGATGAATGTCGCTCAAAAAATTCATTGGTGGTTGAGATCAAAGATAAGTAGCCAAACCCTGATTTAGAATCTGATTCATAAAATATTGGTAGAAGACAGATCATTGATGTAGACCCCATTATTATTGTCGCAACCGCGACAATTCAATCCGAAGAACCAATATATCCTAGAGAGGGGGAGCACCTTTTTCATTCACAGATGTAGGTGAAGGGGACCCCACTTCATTTTATTGTTGATAGCGAAAGCCAGAAGAATCTCATCTCAGTAGAGGTCATCAAATAGTTGGGATTGTCGAAAACACCACACCCGCAACCATACAACATAGGGTGACTTCGCCAAGTACAAGATATTTGTGTCATCCAATAGTGTTTCTTTTCATACGGCATCCAGCCCTTCAAGGATGAGGTATTATGTGATGATTCCCTGTTTGATGTCTGTGATGTTCTCTTGGGCCAGCCATATATGTGGAAGCGCCATGTTATCTATGAATCTCAACCCCATAGTGTCATTATTACTCTGGGGGGTCATCTCTATAGGATACCAGAGGTAGTTCCAACTATCGTCCCACCTTAACAATGCTGCAAGGTAGTATCTCATACTACAAAATTTAGCTTCTTCACAATTTGTTCAAAAGGTGAAAAGAAGGACACTGCAACCACTACAGCCTCGGCCCAAGCACCTTCTATCCAATAGAATCAGGTTGACAAGATTGAAACAAAGTGAAAATATTCCATTTTCACACATTCATCTCATGTAGCTTGAATGGTTAAACAGACTCAACCCCGCCAACAACAGGTTTGTGACATCCTTCAACAAACTAAGAAACACAACTTCTCTAGCAAGGCAAGCAACTCACCAAGGTTCATGTTCAATAAACGCTTCATCCTCTCCCTTGAGAACTCAATGCAATGGATACCATTTCTTCCTAAGGAGGGAGGATTTATCTAGGTGGATATCGGTGGCCACCCACCTATTCCAATGGCTCGAAAAACATTTTTCCACCTTGGTAGTTTTTCGACAGTTTTTTGGGTTCCAAACTTCTGGGGCCATTTTGAGGCCCTAAACGACGCATTTTGGGGATTTGGGGCCCAAGAAACTATTACAAGAATAATCATGAGCCAATAAAAAATAGTTCTTCTCGGTTAGACCTTTCCAACGGTGTATTGAGCGCCCCAAATAGAGATCGTATGCAAAAGTTACACCCCCGGGAAATTGACATATCAACTATCCCCATCGGGGCCCTCAAACCTTTTAGCTTTTCATCTTATGGGGTTAGGGTTTTGGATTTTCCTTATGTTTAAAAGTCCTTTGGAGCCTCATTGTAATGATCATCTTCTTGTGAATTCGAGTAGCAGTCACATCTCTTCCCAGAGATAAGATGACACCATTCTAGTGAGTCTTTCACTCTGTATTTTTACAGTTCTTTACATTTCCCACATTAATAGAAATTGTGTATTAATGTATCTCTGTGTTTATATCTATGATATATTTCTGTTATATTGTTGGATATATGATACATCTCTGTACATTTATTTATTATATCTTCGCTCTCATTTCGTGCCAACTTCTATTTCTGTTAATAGAAGTTGAGTTCCATTGTATTTATGTTATTGTTCTTTGTATATTTGTGTTAATGTTATAGATATGTGTTTCATTTCGTTCTGCTCATAAATCTATATCAGTGGTATCAGAGCGGTTTACTCTTCATTTGTTTATTTTTTCATGTCCCCGACGAGGTCAGGGTATAAGCAGTTGGGACTCGAACTAGTTGAGCCTTTGCAAGATCGGCCTCATCAAACCCGATGACCACCCATGGGGGAAGAAAAAAGAGATGATGGGGAAGGAGATCCCTTTAAATTGTTTCTTGAGGAAGCCCTCTCGCGACAAAGGAACGAGATGATGGATAACTTTGCACAAATCCTTCGATGAATGCAGATAGGCGACACATATACCTCAAGCAGAGGCGCCACCCCCTTCAAGGTACATATCAATTTTGATATTCCTATATTTGAAGGTCAAATAGATACAGATGTTGTAGACAAATGGTTAAACCTTCTAGAAGGGTATTTTTATATCNTTCACCAATACCTTCCATACCTTGTGCACCAAGTTGTGTATCAAAGCCTCCACGTGACATATGGTTCTAAAATATTGTTGGGCTCTACACAGATACATCCAAACTGAAATGGATTTTCTGTACATCTCATCACTGTGTGTTTCTTATCTATATGTTGTTAAAATTGAGCATAAATTTAAGCACCATAACAAACGGGAGTTTAAGTCTGCAAATCCACAACAACCAAAGTATGTTCAAGATGGCCCTAACAAATAGCCTTCAGAAAACCAATCCAAGCCATAAGAAAAGAAGGGTAACAAAAATACAAAGAAAGACACCAAAAAATGGTGTGATTTCCACAAAATTACCTAGCACAACACCGATGAGTGTCGCTCAAAAAATTCATTGGTGTTTGAGATCAAATATAAGGAGTCGAACCTCGATTCAAAAAATACTAGTAGAAGACAAATAATCAACGCAGACCCCATTATTATTGTCATGACCGTAACAATTCAATCAGAAGAACCAAAAGATCCTAAAGAGGGGGAGAACCTTTATCATTCATAGATGTGGATGAAGGGAACCCCACTGCATTTTATTGTTCATGGTGAAAGCCAAAAGAACCTCATATCAACAGAGGTCATCAAACAGTTAGTATTTTTTACAACACCACAACCACAACCATACAACATCGGGTGGCTTCGCCAGGGATGAGATATTCATGTCAGCCAACAGTGTCAATTGTCATATGACATCCAACCCTTCAAGGATGAGGTATTATGTGATGTTGCCACATTGGATGTTTTTTATGTTCTCTTGGGCCAACCATATATGTGGAAGCGTCATACTATCTATGAGTCTCGACCTCGTAGTGTCATTGTTACTCTGGGGGTTCATCTCTACAGGATACCAAAGTTAGTTCCAACTATTGTCCCACCTAAACAGTGCCGCAAGGTAGTATCACATACTACAAAATTTATCTTCTTCACAATCTATTCAAAAGGTGAATAAAAGGACACTACAACCACTACAACCTCAACCCAAGCACCTTCTATCCAACAGAAGCAGGTCGACAAGACTGCAGCAAAGAGAAAAGATTATTTATGCACATAGTAATTTCATGTAGCTCGACTGGTTGAACAGACTCAACCCCGCCAACAACAGGTTTGTGACAACCTTCAACAACCTAAACTACACAACTTCTCCAGCAAGGCAAGCAACTCACCAAGGTTTAGGTTCAGCAAACGCTTCCTTCTCTCCCCTGGGAACTCAAATAAATGGAGATCATTGCTTCCTAAGGAGGGAGGATTGATCCAGGTGGATATCGGTGGCCACCCACCTATTCCACTGGCTTGAAAAACAATTTTTCACCTTGGCAGTTTTTCGACAATTTTTCAGGTTCCAAACTTTCGGGGCCATTTTGAGGCCCTAAATGACATTTTTTTTTGGATTTGGGGCCCAAGCAACTATTAAATGTACTATATTGTGCCACTTTAAATTTTTTCTTCTCATTTAAACCTTTCCAATGGTGTATCAAGCACCCCAAATGAAGATTGTATGCAAAAGTTATGCCCCCAAGAAGTTGATGTATCAACTACCCCCATCGGGGCCCTCAAACCTTTTGGCTTTTCATCTTCCAGGGTTAGGGTTTTGGATTTTACTTATGTTTAAAATGCCTTTGGAGCCTCATTGTAATGATCATCTTCTTGTGAATGTGAGTAGCAGTCACATATCTTCTCAGAGATAAGATGCCACCATTCTAGCGAGTCTTTCACTCAGTATTTTTACAGTTCTGTACATTTCACACATTAATAGAAATTGTGTATTACTGTATCTATGTGTTTATATCTAAGAGATATTTATGTTATATTGTTGTATATATGATATATCTTTGTACATTTCTTTATTATATCTCCACTATCATTTAGTGTCGAAAATAATATGGATCAGTGGTATCAGAGAAGGCTGCTCTTGATCATTTTTCAGTGCATGTCCCCGACAAGGTCTGAGTATAGAAAGTTGGGTCTCGAGCTTGTCTCTCTTGAGGAAAATCGCTCTCACATTCCCAAGAAACCATCCATGGTGGAAGAAAATAAAAATGATGGAGCAAAAGATTCTATTAATTTGTTGCTTGAGCAAGATCTCATGTGACAGAGGGACAAAATGATGGAGATTTTTTCTCACATTCTTCAATGCATGCCGATAAAAACTGGCACGTCTTCATCAAGCGGCCACTTTGGAGGCACCTCGCCTTTCAATGTACAATTTAATTTTGATATTCTCGTATTTGAAGGACAAATAAATGTAGATTACCTAGAAAAATGGTTAAATCTGCTAGAAGGCTATTTCTCTGTTCACAATTTTTTCGACAGGGAAAAGATCACCTTCGCACTCCTTAAGGCTCCCCCCATGTCAAAAATTGGTGGGAAAATTACTGGGAAAAAAGTTACACAGAGGAGTCTGGAATATATGGGGCTAAGCCCACTTGATATTTTTTTGTGGACATGGTCAAGGAACAATATTACCATGTTGGCAACTATGACGACCAATACATGAGATAGACCACACTGCGGCAAGAGAGGAGAAAAGAAGTTCATGAGTTCATAAATACCTTTCATACCTTGCGTACCAAGATGGGTATCAAATACTCTGAGCGACATATGGTTCTAAAATATCGTGGGGCTCTACACAGACACATCCAAACTAAAATGGATTTTATGTACATCTCATCACTGGGTGTTGCTTATCAATATGCTATTAAAATCGAGCATAAATTTAAGCACCAGAAAAAGTGAGAGTTAGAGTCTTCAAAATTGCAACAACCAAAGTATGGTCAAGACGGCCCTAACAACCAGTCTTCAGAAAACCAGTCCAAGCCACAAGAAAAGAAGGGTAACAGAAAGACAAAGAAGGACACTGGAAAATGATGTGATTTCCACAAAATCTCCTGGCACAACACCGATGAATGTCGCTCAAAAAATTCATTGGTGGTTGAGATCAAAGATAAGTAGCCAAACCCTGATTTAGAATCTGATTCATAAAATATTGGTAGAAGACAGATCATTGATGTAGACCCCATTATTATTGTCGCAACCGCGACAATTCAATCCGAAGAACCAATATATCCTAGAGAGGGGGAGCACCTTTTTCATTCACAGATGTAGGTGAAGGGGACCCCACTTCATTTTATTGTTGATAGCGAAAGCCAGAAGAATCTCATCTCAGTAGAGGTCATCAAATAGTTGGGATTGTCGAAAACACCACACCCGCAACCATACAACATAGGGTGACTTCGCCAAGTACAAGATATTTGTGTCATCCAATAGTGTTTCTTTTCATACGGCATCCAGCCCTTCAAGGATGAGGTATTATGTGATGATTCCCTGTTTGATGTCTGTGATGTTCTCTTGGGCCAGCCATATATGTGGAAGCGCCATGTTATCTATGAATCTCAACCCCATAGTGTCATTATTACTCTGGGGGGTCATCTCTATAGGATACCAGAGGTAGTTCCAACTATCGTCCCACCTTAACAATGCTGCAAGGTAGTATCTCATACTACAAAATTTAGCTTCTTCACAATTTGTTCAAAAGGTGAAAAGAAGGACACTGCAACCACTACAGCCTCGGCCCAAGCACCTTCTATCCAATAGAATCAGGTTGACAAGATTGAAACAAAGTGAAAATATTCCATTTTCACACATTCATCTCATGTAGCTTGAATGGTTAAACAGACTCAACCCCGCCAACAACAGGTTTGTGACATCCTTCAACAAACTAAGAAACACAACTTCTCTAGCAAGGCAAGCAACTCACCAAGGTTCATGTTCAATAAACGCTTCATCCTCTCCCTTGAGAACTCAATGCAATGGATACCATTTCTTCCTAAGGAGGGAGGATTTATCTAGGTGGATATCGGTGGCCACCCACCTATTCCAATGGCTCGAAAAACATTTTTCCACCTTGGTAGTTTTTCGACAGTTTTTTGGGTTCCAAACTTCTGGGGCCATTTTGAGGCCCTAAACGACGCATTTTGGGGATTTGGGGCCCAAGAAACTATTACAAGAATAATCATGAGCCAATAAAAAATAGTTCTTCTCGGTTAGACCTTTCCAACGGTGTATTGAGCGCCCCAAATAGAGATCGTATGCAAAAGTTACACCCCCGGGAAATTGACATATCAACTATCCCCATCGGGGCCCTCAAACCTTTTAGCTTTTCATCTTATGGGGTTAGGGTTTTGGATTTTCCTTATGTTTAAAAGTCCTTTGGAGCCTCATTGTAATGATCATCTTCTTGTGAATTCGAGTAGCAGTCACATCTCTTCCCAGAGATAAGATGACACCATTCTAGTGAGTCTTTCACTCTGTATTTTTACAGTTCTTTACATTTCCCACATTAATAGAAATTGTGTATTAATGTATCTCTGTGTTTATATCTATGATATATTTCTGTTATATTGTTGGATATATGATACATCTCTGTACATTTATTTATTATATCTTCGCTCTCATTTCGTGCCAACTTCTATTTCTGTTAATAGAAGTTGAGTTCCATTGTATTTATGTTATTGTTCTTTGTATATTTGTGTTAATGTTATAGATATGTGTTTCATTTCGTTCTGCTCATAAATCTATATCAGTGGTATCAGAGCGGTTTACTCTTCATTTGTTTATTTTTTCATGTCCCCGACGAGGTCAGGGTATAAGCAGTTGGGACTCGAACTAGTTGAGCCTTTGCAAGATCGGCCTCATCAAACCCGATGACCACCCATGGGGGAAGAAAAAAGAGATGATGGGGAAGGAGATCCCTTTAAATTGTTTCTTGAGGAAGCCCTCTCGCGACAAAGGAACGAGATGATGGATAACTTTGCACAAATCCTTCGATGAATGCAGATAGGCGACACATATACCTCAAGCAGAGGCGCCACCCCCTTCAAGGTACATATCAATTTTGATATTCCTATATTTGAAGGTCAAATAGATACAGATGTTGTAGACAAATGGTTAAACCTTCTAGAAGGGTATTTTTATATCCACAACTTTTCCAATAGAGAAAAGATTACATTTTCACTCCTCAAGGTTTTCCCCCATGTCAAAGATTGGTGGGAGACTTTCTATGAGCAAAAGGAAACATAGTGATCTACATTATTTGTAGTTGCACCCACTTGGGGTTCCTTATTGGATGTTATTAAGGAACAATACTACCCTGTTGGAAGTTATGACGACGTATATACAAGATGGACTACATTGTGACAGGAAAGGGACCAAATAGTGCTATAGTTCACCAATATCTTCCTTACCCTACGCACCAAGCTGGGTATCAAAGACTCTGAGTGACATCTGGTGCTCAAGTACTGCGATGGTATGCATAGATACATCTAGACATAAATGGATTTTCTGGAAAAAAAATCCTTGGGCATAGCCTATCGATATGCTTTCAAAATCAAGCATAATTTTAAATAGAAAACGCGACAGTTTGGGTTTTCAAACCCCTCACAGTAGAAGCAGGGAAAAGGTGGCCCCAACCCATAGAAAAAAGGGCAGAGAAAGGATGGACAGTCTTAGGACAACCAGTCCAAACCGCAAACAAAGAAGGACAATGGGAAGACAAAGAAAGACACTGGGAAATGGTGCGAGTTCCATAAGAGCCCCTAACATAACACTGGTGAATACCATTGAAAGCAATCATTGGTGGCTGAGGTGAAAGCCTATGAATCAAATGTAGGCTCCAACTTCAAGTCAGAACCAGAAAAATGGAGATGGATCATTGATGTGGAACCCCATGCCACCGTTTCAACCATGACCAAGGTCCAACCCGATGAACTTGATGAACTAGAGGAAGGTGAGCACCTCTTTCATTCACATATGTGAGTGAAGGGTACTCCGCTGCACTTCATCATTGATAGCGGTAGCCATAAGAACCTCATCTCAGTAGAGGTCATCGAGCACTTGGATTTGTTGACAACACCACACACGTAGTCATACACCATTGGATGGCTTCACCAAGGGAGCGATCTCAGCATAAGCCAATGATGTCATCTGAACTACAACAGCAATCCCTTCAAATACAAGGTATTGTGTGATGTCACCCCCTTGAAATTTGTGATGTTATTTTGGGTCAAACTTATTTATGGAAACGTCAAGTTGTATATGAGTCTAGGCCTCGTAGTGTTATTATTACTTTGGACAGGAAATTATACAGGATACCCAAGGTAGTCCCATCTACATCCATTTCCTTGATTTCTGCCAAGCAATGCAAGAAGGTTATCTCTCAGACCAGGAAGTTTTTCTTCTTCGTGATTCACGCTTAAAGTGAGCGAAAGGTTGCAACCACATCCATGGCCTCTGGGACAGGTCTCTCCATGCAGTAGAAGCAAGTGGATAAGGTCATGGAAGAATACAAAGACATCTTCTTCTCACCCACTAGGGTACCTCTCCACTATCAGGTCAAGCACTCAATCAATATAACCCCCAACGTACCACTACCCAGTGGGCCAATGTATTGCTGCTCTTTGTCAGAAAATTAGGAAATCAAGCACCAGAATCAAGATTTGCTCGAAAAGGGGCACATCCACCCAAGCTCATCACCTTGTGGAAGCTCAATCGTGCTTGTGCAAAAGAAATACGAGTATTGGCGACTCTGCATTGATTACCGAGCCCTAAATAATATTACAGTCAGCAACCGGTACCTAATTCCCTGAACTGATGATCTCCTTGACCATCTCAAGGGGGGGAAATAATTCAATAAGATTGATATGAAGTTCGGCTACCACAAGGTCCCAGTAAATAAAACCAATGTATGGAAGGATGTCTTCAAGTCCAAAGGTATTTTTTATTCGTTGGTCATGCGCTTTGGCTTGACAAATTCCCCAACCACTTTCATGAGGATGATGGATGATATCTTGTGGCCTTTCACCAATTATTTTGTGGTGGTGTATTTGGATGACATCCTCATCTTCAACAAGAATTGGGCAGAACATTTGTATCACATTCAACAAGTTATGCACACTCTGTGGCAACACAAGCTATATGCAAATTTGGAAATATGCTCATTTGACATGAACATGGTCCTGTACCTAGGCTACATTGTTGACGATCATGGGGTGCATGTCGATCCAACCAAGATCCAGGTCATCTGTGACTGGCCTTCTCTGACCACACTCACTGAGCTTCAGATCTTCTTTGGCCTTGCCAATTTCTATCGCAGGTTCGTGTTGGGATTATCCCACATTACATGGGGTCTTAGCCAAGTGACCAGGGGTGGTGACAAGGAAAAATTCATGTGAGGCCAGTCGCAACAAAAAGTGTTCGATGATTTGAAGCAATGCTTGTGCTCAACCCCAATTCTCTCATTACCCAACCTACAACAACCTTTTGAGATTGAGACAGATGCTTCAGACTATGTTGTGGGCGCAGTTCTCACTCAACATGGACATCCTGTGGCCTATCATAGTGAGACACTATTAGATATTGTCCATAAGTACCCCACTTACGAAAAAGAAATGTACTCCATCATACAAGTCTATCGCTAGTGGAGGAATTACATTCCCAGGAAGGAGAAAATCATCCACACTGATCATAAGCCTTTGCAGTTCATCCAGACACAAGGAAAATTGCAAAATGACCGCCATCAAAGGTGGTCCACATACTTGCAACAATTCCACCTCAACATAAAGTATAAGACAAGGAACACCAACCGCATTGCTGACTACCTCATTTGACCTCCAGTTTCCTCCCTAACCATGGTGTTACACTCCTGCGGACATGAGACCTCCGGATGACCCCAACTCTATGAGGGAGATCTTGATTTCGCCACTACCTACCTGATGCTGGGAACAAACATAGTTGTCACTGATTTTCATCTACAAGACGAGTTTTTGTGCCATCTTGGCCATCTATGGGTTTCATCAAGCGAGCACGCAAATATGGTTTGGGAAGCTCACTACAATCGAGTGGCAAGACACTTCAATGTAGAAAAGACAGTGGCAGTGCTGCAACAACATTTCTATTGGTCGAAACTCTGACAGGATGTCAGCTAGTATATCAGGTCTTGCACGGCCTACACCATTTCCAAACTGGTCATTAAGAAACAAGGCATGTACACCCCTTTTCCTGCTCCTAACAGGGCCTGGGATTCCATCTTGATGGACTACATGTCAGGCATTCCTTCCACCAAACAAGGAAATGACTGTGTTTTCACGGTGGTTGATCAATTTTCCAAGATGGCGATTATGGTTACCTGAAAGAAGAGCATCACAACAGAAGCCACTGCCAAGATCTTCTTTGAATGAGTGTGGTTACATTTTGGGATACCACAGACCATCGTTTCTAATCAAAACAGTTGGTTCCTCAACACATTTTGGTCAAGCCTTTGGTCACAACTGGACACCAAACTCACCCAATCCATGCCCTTCCACCCCCAAACGGATGGCCAAAACGAGGTCGTCAACAAGATGATCGTGCATATCTTGTGCATGTACAATTCCAAGAATCCACTCACATGGGATGAGAATCTTCCCTATGTTCAACATATTTACAACAAAGCCATACACAGCTCAACCGACCACAACCCTTTTCAGGTGGGGCTGAGATTGCAGCCATTGGGTCCCGTGGATGTCGCACTACCCCTTGCGTCCACACAGGCATAATCATCCCATGCACAAACCGAAGCCAAAAAATCCACCTGGTTCATTCAACGAATCCATCACATCTACCAACAGATTCAGGATATTTTGTAGAAGTCCAATGCCAAGTACAAGAAACACCATGATCAACACCGAGTGCCACACACATTTTAGGTGGGAGATAAAGTTTTGTTGCACTTGCAGAAAGAATACCTTAAAAGACTCCATCGAAATCTTCGACCACTCTGCTATGGACCTTACACAATCACCAAGGCTATGGGTGATAATTCTTTTGAGCTCAAAATTCTCTCCTTCCTTCGCTTTCACCCAATGTTTAATGTGGATGTCCTTTGGCCATACTTTCCACCCTTATTAGACACCTCAAAGATAGCAGAAAAATTGACATCGATAGAGCTCAACCCTAACTGCATGGAACATGCATCCACTAATCAGATCGTGGACATATAGGTCAAGGGAAATTTCCAACAGAAGCTTCATCTTTATCGGGTTTTCAAAGCAAGCCATCTCCTGCACCAAGGCAAGTGGCTCACTCGGGGCCAAATTCAGCAGAAGTTTCCTCATTTGATGGGGGAACCCAACACAATGGAGACCATTGCTTCCTAAGGAGGTAGGATTGATCCAGGTGGATATCGGTGGCCACCCACCTCTTGCAGCTAGCTCACATACAACTTTCATCTTGGCAGTTACAGTTTTTATCTTGATAAATTTTTTCTAGCTTTTCGGGTCCTAAAATTTTGGGGCCGTTTTGAGGCCCTAAACAATTTTTTTGGGCCTACCACAATCACAATATAAATGGAGTCACCATGTGATGGAATAATGTGTAGTCTTCAGATACAAATTTCAAATAGGATATCGTGTGCCTAAAATGGAGATCGTATGTAAAAGTTATGACCCCGAGAAGTTGATGTACCAACTTACCCCATCGGGGCCCACATGAATTTTGGCGCTTCATCTCCTAGGGTTAGGTTTTTGAATGTCTAGGGTTTTATGTTTACTTCAGGATGCTAAAAAAGGCATGGAGGTTGATGTAGGATCATCACTCCATGTCAGCAGCGTGCCAACCAGCCAACACATCCAATACGCATTTAATGGAGAAAGGGAGAGGTGCAACCCTCTCAATTTTGAAATTTGAAATTTCAATAAGTGTTGTAAGGATTTTAATGCTAGACCACACCTTTTTATAGGTAGTGGTTGAGGTTTCCTTTAATGGTTTCTTGCAATAAGCCCAGGACGTAGTCAGGACTGGGCATCCATTTATGTAATGTAGTCGTAGGAGCCGCTCTGTGATGGGATAACTCAGAGATGGTGAGGTTGAGGATAATATCGAGAGACCCCTCTTTGTAATTAAGGAGAGAGTGATAGGACTCAAATAGGGAGATAGGAGGAGAGACCAGAGCAGAGAGGTCTTGAGAGAGAGCTGAGACTTGTTATAGTCCAGCCTTTGTAAACACCTTGTATAGGCATTTCTGAATTAATAGAAGAGCAGTTTTTCCTACCATGAATTGTCTGTATGTGCTTGCATGTTTTTATGCATTTCGTGTTTTGAATGCATAACTGGTGAAGCATTTCATAAGTTTTAATTTCTTCCTGTCTTGGAGTTTTCGAGTGCAAGGAGTGAACATAGTCCGCAAGGTGTGCATTGACATAGGTGAGACAACCTCGAGAAAGCTCAAGAGGGATAGTGTTGAACCTTCATCAGCAGAGGTGCAAGGACTGCACAGGAAGGAAATCTGTCTCAAGTTCAGGGAAGACAAAACTACTAAAGGTTCTGTAGATCTTTGCCAAGAGGGCATCGAGCGAGTGCATAGAGTGCACTAAGGAACTCTATTTCAAATTCTGAGAAAAGAGAAGTGTCGAAGAGAAGACACTCACAGGGTTGTTGAATACTCTGTAGGCTCTGCAAGGTGTGCATCGAGCAGAAGAACACAAGGTGGGCGTAAGGAGTTTTCTTTTCCAAAAAACTTCTCGAGTCTGAGTTATTCAAGGTCCTCTAATGCAAAGTGTGCGCAGGAGTAAATCTCCGAGAGGATGAAGCTCAGAAGAGACAACGTTCCTATAATGCAGATGAGACCCAAAGGAACTAGGCTCACAAGAGGAAGATTCAAATGTCGAAACCTTCGAGACTTAGAAAATCTTCTAAGTCAAAAAGCCAAGAAATCTCAGGAGGAAGAGCACAGTTGTCATTGAATCAGCACTGGGAAGAAAGATCCGGACCGTTGAATCTATGTCCAGGCAGCAGCAGGAGAGCGCACAAGGAGGATAGATCTAAACCGTTAGATCTAGCGCCAATACTCGACAACCATTGGATCAGGTGAAGGCACACGGGGTTTAAACCCTTGGATATCCACAAATTCAGGAATCGGAAGTTGGAGGAGAAGAGGAGGTTGCACCCCATACTTGCAATCGTCGAGATCACGAAATCGCGCCAACCATCGGATCTGGAGCGCAATGGCTTGAGATCCATTGGATCAATAATACATGTACGGGGTTTAGTCCCTAGGAGGTGCATAGGAAATAGGATCTGGGTCGTCAGATATAGAACCAAGGACCGATAGTTTTCGGATCTGGGAGAAAGTGCGAGGGGTTTAATCCTTGGGAAGCCGCACAGAAGGGTAGAACGGATGACAGAAACTTCGAGGGACAAGTGTCGAGGTTCCATGATCCGTCGAATCCAGAAAAGGGGCACGAGGTTTAAACCTCGTAACAGTAGAAGGAAGAGGACTCATCAAGTCCCGAAAGCATCAAGACCATCCATTTTGGAGGACAAGTGGCAAAGATCTGAATCATTTCGCAAATTCGGGGTTTGTGAGTTTGGAGGGTAGACCAAATTCTTGGTTTCGCAAAGTCCCGAGTTGCGAGGATCAAGGAAGGAAATCCAGACCATTGGATCCAAGCCACGGGAGAACCATTGGATCAGAACCTCCGCGTGGTATCGCGTATCGGGGTTCGAGGGTTGAAAGAATTTCTTTTCGACTGCAGAAGTCGCGAAGTGCCAAGCGCCGAGGGTTCGTGCGAACACGTGGCACATTCATTAGGTGGGGACTGCGTGGTTGACAGGTGGCGTAACAAAAAATTCATAGAGAAAGGTGGAAGCGGGTGACAGGTGGTGGACACACGTCACCTTGGAAGGAGCCAACCCATCGCTGACCTTTCGTGTTTTGGGATTTCTCAAAGGAGGAGCACGAGGGTTCAACACTCCAACTCGTGAAGTCACGAGTTGTGAGTAGTGCTAGCACTTAGCCCTAGCTGGTGGTTATGTGTGGAAAGCGCTAACAAGGAGGAGCCATATCAGTATCGCATCTCGGGTATCAGCGTTTTGAGAAAGAGGAATCGAGGGTCTTCGACTCACGAACTCGCGAGTTACGAAAGGCACTTGCTCTAAGGTCAGGTTGTGGTCGTATGGAGATGTAAGGCTCATGCCTAGTGTTAATTTGTGTAGGGAAGGTTTTCATGAAGGACCTGTGGACACAATAAATAAAAAATAAAATATTAATAATAATAAATCAAGTTTTTTTTCAAGTCAAACTCATAAATAATTTTTTTTTAAATAAACTAAA
>JZKD02S2060390.1:37036-52568 GCA_000966675.3 Picea glauca | reverse complement strand
TCTTCAGCTTTCACTTTAGTTTGACTAGTTGAGTGGAGTCTAGATGCTGCATTGGTTTTATCACCATGCAACATTGGAATCATAACCAACTAATTTGCATTGTCCTTGGGATTATCACCAGAATAGTGAATTACTCATTATTCTCTAATCTCCTCCTTACTTCACTCTGTTTCATTTAGTTAACTGAAGACTAGTAGACTAGTTAACTCAGCTAGGTGGCAATTCACTCTCATAACTTCCTGAGAGACCAGACTCGGTGGAAGTTTACTCCCGTAACTACTGGTGTGTGTCCATATGACTCTATACCACCACTATGGGGCATTGGATTCACCTCCAATGTGAATTGGTTGAGTTATAGAGAGTATATCATGTGTAAATTATTTATTATTCATTACGGTTAATGAGAATTCTTCCATTCTTTCTCTTTTGTTTCTTTTTTCTCAATTTATCTTTGAAAATGTGTGTGGTATTTTCTAGATATATATATTATTTATAGTTTCAACACATTTACATGGTATCATATATGACATACTGCTAAGAAAAATCTACAACAAATTATTTTTACAAGTACCAAAGATTGAAGACAGCGGAAAAATTGAATTCCCAAAAGAATTCATTCTTACACCTTACAACTTATTTGCATGGAAGGATAATATGGTCATGCATATTTGAATTAGAGGATTGTACAAGTTAACAATGAATACAAAGATATAACCAACATCAGCCATAGAAAAATACAACTATTTAAATCGAATGGATGAAGCATTCAAAATAATTTGCAGTCTTAGTTCTCCCGATCGCCTTTTCAAATATCTCCCTATAAAACCCAAAATGAATCATAGACTACCAAGGAAGGGCTCTTTGGAAAATAGGATGATATGATGGGACACATGCTCGAGGTGAAATTTCTCACATTGAATCCAAAAATCTTTGACAATCTCCAAGATTTCTTTACAAAAGACAAGGATTTACTATCACAACTCAAAGCTTGCGGGGTTGATAAATATTAGGAGGAGAAACAAATGGCTCTCACCATTCTCTCCAAAATTGGTACTGAATTCTCAATGTTCGTATCCACATACCATTCAGTCAAATTTTCCTCTAGAGCCACCTGGAATATGCCTTCTCTTGAGGATTTTATCGAATCCATGACACAAGACCAAACCAAGCTCATCAACATGGGAAAAATCAAAGGCCCAAAGCTGCATGAACTTACTATGCAAGATGGCAGTGGTCATCAACATCATAAATTTAAATAAAAATACAAAACGAAATCTCATGCAAATCCGAAGAATGAAGGGTACTCAAAACCCTTCACCAATGCCTCCGGATCCAAAAGTGGAAAGGGAAGAAAAGGGGAGAAATGCACATACTTGCATAAAGGATTCCATCCAAAATCTGCATGCATGCATAAACAAATAGATCTAATGACTCAAATAATTAAGAAAAATAACCTTGGAGATCGCATCCTCGAGGGTTCCAAGAAGAAGAAGCCAAAATATTAGAATCCCAAGAAAGAAAATTCTAGCCATGCCTTGATTGCCATCAACTCTTCTCTCGATGCTTGGATTGTATATTCAAGAGAATCAAATCACATGGCTACCACAAAAGTATTCTATTATTCATTGGATGCATGCAAAGGTCCTTGTATTATGATGGGGGAAAACTCTTCAATTGAGGTCACCAATAAAGGGAGGATTGACCTCACCAATAGAAGCTTTGAGAATGTGTTGCACGTTCCCAAACTTTCTGTCAATCTTCTCTCTGTGTATCAAATGAAAAATTCTAGCACCAAAAATAAATTCATATTCACACCTAATGTAGTGGACATCTATGACATGCAAACCAAATCTAGGGTTGCTATTGGTGAGGTAAATCATCAATATAGATTGTATACATTTTCTTAATTTATTGAACCAGATTCTACTTTACTGCTTACCCATGTTGATGAAAGTAGTAGGATATGGCACAAATGGTTCGAGATTTGAATTTTAGATATATGCAACATCTCAACAAACAAATATTGGTTGATTTTCTACCACACATCCATTTCTCCAAAGGAATCTGTGAGGGATGTGTTCTTGGAAAACACCCTCAAGAGAAATTCGAAAAAGGAAAGAATTAGAGAGCTTCCTCTCCTTTAGATATGATCCATGGTGACCTCATGGACCCTTTTCCACATACATCAATCAACAAAGTGAGGTACGTGCTCATTTTTGTTGATGATTTCTCATGTTTCACATGGATTTACTTTCTTAGGCAAAAATCAAAGGTCTTTCAACACCTCAAAGATTTCAAAGCCCTGGTTGAGACATAGTCAAGAAATAAAATCAAATTTCTTCAAACTGATAACGAGGGAGAGTATGTCAATCATGAGATCCAGAATATTTTTCATGAGGCAGTGATTCATTTGCAGCACACAGTTCCCTATACTCCACAACAAAACAAAGTTGTTGAGTGGAAAAATAGATCTCTAAAAGAGATGGCATCTTGCATGATACATGCAAAGTCACTTCCACAAAGATTATGGGTCAAAGAAACTAATTGTGCAACACACATCTAAAACAAATCTCCCCATAGATTTGTCGAGGATAAGATCCCCTACGAGGCTTGGAGCAGCCTCAAATCGAAAGTGACCCACTTTTGTATTTTGAGTTCATGTGCATGGGCCCAGATTCCATTTGAAAATAGGAAGGCCCTTGATCAATAGAGCACAAAGTGTATCTCTGTTGGATACCCGTTGACAAGTGAAATCGACCGTCCATCAACTGAGAGAGTGGAACCAGTCTGGGGTTGTCTAATAACCCAAGCCATTTGGGATGAACCACCCTGACGAGTTTAGCGGCTCCGTTAGACGATCTAAAGTCCTAAGAAAACAAAAAGAAAACTAATCTACAATAACTAATCTAACTAAAAATAACAATTAAAACAAACTAAACTAATCTAACTAAAAGAAATAAAACAAACTAAACTAATCTAATTAAAACTAACTATTAAACACACTAACTAATCTAACTATGCTATATATACAAACTACTAACTAATACTATACTAACTCTAACTAATTAACTATCTAACTACTAACGGAAATATAACTTATTCACAAAATATACAATATCTACAATTTACAGATTTGAATAAAACCTGGAAAACTCATTTGCATTCTGTCATAAGGCAGAGAAAGATATTTTTGTTGATTTTATATTTTTTATGAACAAGAAATAAAAACCTAGAAAACAAACTAAACTAAACAACTAATACACTAATTTTAATTACACATCTATCTAAACATATATCTAATTAAACTACTTAAATTATACTAATTAACAAAAATAAATCACAAACTAACCTGAAGGAATGCTCCAGATTTGTCCTGTGTATGATGACTGTCTTAGCTGATCGGAGGGAGGAAACCCGCACCGAATAATCCAGGAGCTTCTCATAAATGATAGTTTCAGTGCTCTTCAAGTATGTTTATAGGACAAACAAGACATAAAAATCACAACAATCATATGATTTATAAATCTCCACAATTAGATAAACCCGTATGCAAAGACTTATACATAATAATTCAATTGATGATGAAGAGAAATCTGTCGTTCATTAACTGAATCAATTAATTGTTGTACTTTTAAAGTATTGAAAGAAATCAGATATGGATGAAACATTAATTAATTCATATCATTTTGCAAAAGACTAAGATAGCTAAAGTAGTCACTAATCAAATGCAAATTGATAAGCATAAACATGAAACAAAAGATTGATATTATGAAAGCGAAAGCTGTAGCAAAACATCAAATTCTGTCTCAGTTTGTATTAGATATCCATAGCCTGGTTCTCCCACAAGTGCGGATGATCCTTATTACAAAAATAATAAGTATTTAAAGAGATTCTACAAGGTAAAACCTCCCTGTAGAAGTTATCAAACTGTTTACAGAAAATCTGGGAAGATATCCCAAGTTTAACTAAACTCGGAAACTTCAATAAAACTAAAATACACAAATATTCCCCTGGCCTGTCTAGCAAGTCCCATGCAATTCGAATTTGCTTGCAAAGAGTAAAAAATAGACAAGTTAGAAGGATCTTTTATTAATAAAATGATAAAAAATCAAATTCTATAGACTAGCTACAGAATCATGCGATTCTGTAGCTAGTCTAAATAAGACACAGAATCAGCATTAAAATTGATTAAGAATCTTTTAAAAGAATTAAATTCAATTAACATCCAATATCCATTTGAAATCGAATCATTCAATTTGAAATTGTTATACCATTATAAATCAAACAGGATCAATATTGATCACATGAATACAGAGATAAGCATACTCTGTTTCTTTTGTTACCACAAAATCAAATGAACAGAATCATAATCGATAGTTGTGAAATCGTTTGATATCAATTTGGAACTAACACAATCAAAACAAATCGCATGCGATTGTTATGCTGCCTTACCAACAAGAGATACGATTGAATCCAAACAAGATCGTTATCAAATCGTTATAATTGTATTGTCATAGCAAACGATTCATGCCACGAGTGGATCGACTCAAGCTGGCGCGAAAATCAACTCAAAATGAAATCATAAAAGGATCAATTGATTGGTAGTAGAATTCGAAAGAATTATCTGGTCGTTGGTTATTGCACATTGGGCAAACAAAATCATTCACGAAAACTATTACCCGAAATTCCTCATACGATTTTAACAGAATATCATAAGTTGAACTGAGTTCATTCGAGAATTAAAATTAACAGAACTGTAGTCAAATCTTTTTTGATATGAATACAATTCATAAAATCGAGAAAACTATCTTAAGATATAGCGATCCAATCAAGTGAATCAATCGGTTGGGGTTTAACACAGTTGTCGGAGATCAAACCGTTCACGATTCGGGCGCATTTGCATAGACTTAAATGAGAGCATTGTTTTCATACGAAACAGAGTAGTTCTTTCCAAATTGAAACTGAACAGAGTTGTGTTCCTGTTCTTAGAAGATTGCACAACACATTACAAGATCGTAACAACCAAACTCATTGAAATCGTTTGCCAATCACAGCATATGAACCATAACGAAATCAAATCCAAACATGATCGCATTCCAAATTGAGCATGAAAAACTTCCTATTCAGAGTAGATACAAAACGAATTCAATTGAAAGCAAATTGTCAATTTTGTTAAATCAATCAGACAAACGATAAAATCAAATCCAAACAAAAACCATTCAAATCCAATAAAAATCTATCGATGGATAAACTGGAAATGATCAACGAAATTCCATTTATTTTTAGCAAAGCGAAAAATATACAGGATAGACATATTATGACAGAGTCATTTCAAAATATAAACAGAGCTTATTCGAAGACCAAATTCCAATCACTATATTAATCTTGATTATTGAAAAAACTTAAAACGATATCAAAATCATACCTGTATGGCAACGAGACGGCTTGATCATGACAATTCAGAGTTGATAACAGTCGTGGATGATTCAACATTCTTGAAAATGATGGAACTAGTTGTCCTCGGCTTCTTATCAGTTGCTTGGAGTTTATCTCTTTGACTGGTCAATACAACAACTTTATTTTCCAACAATTGAATTTTCGATTGGAGTATGGGTACGTCGATGTAGTATCGTTCCAACCATAAATCACATTGGTCACAGGACGAGTGTGAGGGGTTCGAAAGAGCAGGTGAGGGTTTGATCACATTGCTGAGGGTTTCGTTAGGCAATTTAATCCGCGGGTAACTGGGATCATTCCTTAGGAAAGGGGGAAGATTAGACACGAAATCGTAAGGTGGCTCGGGGCATAAACCCTGTGAGTAAGGATACTCGCTGGCTAGGTAACGTTCTATGTCAGATTCCAAATCCTCACTAAGGATTATAGGTTTCTGCTCAACCGAGGGTTTATGCTTATTCCTGGCCATTCTTGAAATCATTCGAGCATTCTTTTTACCCTTGGCATAATACGTAGGGTTTGCCTTGGCCTTTTTACCCACAGGTCGTTTAATAGTCTCAGTCTTCTCAGTCATAGCGTTAGGTAAGTCAACATCAGGGTCGACTGAGAGTTTAGGAGGAGGCAGTAGGGCATGGAAGGGCATAGGTGGTTCGGCTTTGGTTTCATTTACCACAGGCTTGTCAACCTGGACAAGGTCTGTATCATCGAAACCATTACGAGTGATGAAAGCTCTCCAGCTATCACTGTGTGAACTCAAGTGATAAACAATGATAAGTTTAATAAGCCCGTGGTGGAACAGGCTACTATCAGCCTTCTGCCTTTCAAACCTTTTCGACATTTTATATAGGCTACGCTGAAAGAAAAAGGGCATATTCAACGGGTATCCCATAAAATTCATTAACAAATGCAGATGGTAGAGAAACACGAGTCCATATCGACCTTCACAGGTCATGAAATTCTTAATTATTATGAAAAGGTCATGCCATCGAGGTTTTAGCATAGATATGGGCATACCTCTGTCACAAGCTGTGAATTTGCATGAAACGAATAGAAGTGGCCATGGAAGCTCTTCCACTTTCGAATTTTTGAACCAACGTTGGCCTGTGGCAGGTAACCCTGTAGCAGAATTGATAAATTCCTCATTAATTTCCAACTGGACGTTGCCCACCTTGGCTCTACAACCATCAAACGTTAAGGCGAACTGTTGTGCCACACAGAGATTAAAACCCTCGAATCTGTGTACAAAGGTGAGGCATCTGTTATCCTCCAAGTCTTTCTGGGCATTGTCAAATAATAGCAAGGCTTGGTTGTCGTTTGGCTTGATTCGCACCATAGGTGCCATGGAGCCGAGCTCACGGTAAGCCCAGGGTTTGGGTCATATCATACACAGGACAAGAGTGGACGAAGGCTACTCGAGCTAATAGAGGTGAACAGGAATAAGGGATAGGCATAAATGCCATCGTGCGAAGGTGGTGGAGTCTATCTCTGCCATGCATAATAGTTATTGCTAATAGTCCCACCGCCATCTTGTAGCTGTTCTACCCATTATAGTTCAACACCCATGTCACTTGGCTGACCAATGAAACGATGTTAAGTGTATAAATAAACGTGTGCAATCACCGTTGTTCCATAGTTTTAAACCATCAAAATTCTATTTGAAACCAAAACCAAATGTTTAACCATGCGCCAATGTATCATCTCATATCAATAATTTAACCAATGTGTCGATGGGTACTCATATAATCAACAAGCCAATAGTTATGAGAACACAAACATAGGTATTACATTAAAATATATATATGAAAGATTTAACCATAACCCCTATGTATTTTCATGACACCGATGGTCAAGTAGATCAAAATAAAAAGCAAATCAAAATGCCAATGCATTACAAACTTAATGAAACCAAGTCACACAATCAATTAAAGCATGAGTACCGATCAAAGGACCTTTCCAACTGTATAGTGATAAATAATAGGTAAACGCAATAGACATATCGACAAAAGCGATGACGATAGTCCAAATAGTGATTTAAATGTGACTTCGAAAGACGAAGTTTTCACGCTTACAGTCGTGAAAACAAAGTGAAGGTAAAGGTGCAAATGTCGCAAAAAATAAAAATGTCGTTTATTTGAAAATTGCGACGGTAAATTGATGTTTGCAAAACATTGATGTAGGCAGCTTATAAGACAATGGAAAAATGTGAATTGGTTGCCAACAATGGTGACACACTGGTAGAAGCAATTATCTCTGCCAAAAGGAACAAATTCAGATTAGGACAGCAAAGAAAATTTCAACTCAAAAATAACAACCAGAAAATCGTATAAACATCATCATTAACCATCTTTTCAGCAATGTTTTAAAATATGAAAACTGATAACAGTCTTAAGATCCGCAAGTCATGATATTAAAGATAAAATCTCCAATACTGTTGGCATGGCCACTGCTGCCAGCAGGTGTCCATAGCCTCGACAGGGTTGCCATTTAACCCACTCTGATATCTGTATCCTGCCAAGAAGTTCTAGATCAGAATAAAGGACATTAAAGAGGTTTCTTATTTACAAATTTTCATATACCCGACATTGCTTCGCTGCCAACATGCCTGTTCAGTACCCCCCTGGAGAAGTTGTCTTGGCATCATGCATGCATTCACCCGCTGCCAACAGACCTGTTCAGCATCCCGACAGGTTTACAAGCACGTCCCACAACTCTTCTTAATAATTTATTTTGTTTTGTTTTTCATAGATATATAGCTAAGCGGGGTGACGTTGAAAATCATGATATTTTAACATATTTTTCAAACCTCATCAAAATTTTTAGAACTGTCCTTTATTTAGATCCAGAGATGTTTTGTTTACAAAAAAACTTCCTAAGACAGGGAGACATCTTTTGAGTCATTCCTTTATGGAATGGGGACAACGTAAAAAGATAATAGATGATCATGACAAGCTTTGCTCAGAGATCGCAATCAGTCAACTGCTTTCAAACAACAAATTTTTCCGACACATATATAAATTTCAGTGATAAACTATTGATGTTTGTACAAATTTCTCAGAATTTATTTCAATGAAGGAATTTTCTATCGTCTTTGTCTGAAAATCTCAAAACATAGGTATGTGTATTTTTCGAAAACACCAACTGATAAATTCAAAGAAAAAAAACAAAAGCAAACGAGAAAGCAAACAAAAGAAAAATATGTACATAATATACAACGGTTGTTATCAAGCAAAGTATCTTTTCAGGGCTTGGCCATTCACCGGATAGGTGTCAAGATGCCCTTCGAGATTCTGTAATCGAAAAGAATTGGGACCCAACTTTTCAGCGATTAAAAACGACCCAAGCCAGAGCTTTTGAAATTTCGTGTGCTCTCCCTTTCCCTCATGCGGTTTGTCCCACTTTAGGACAAGGTCACCTACTTCAAAATTCCTATCAGAAGCAGAAATAGAATCGAACCAGCTTTTAACTAATTATTGATGTTGATATAACTTACGTTTAGCTTGGGCTCTTACCTCTTCTAGCCTCATCAAAGCATTAATTCGGTTTTCTAGAGGGGGACAATCTTCTTCTTGAACTTTTTGTGATAGCTGAAGTGAAGGAAGAAGAATGTGAGGTGGAAGAATTGCTTCTCTTCCATAAACGAGAAAAAAGGGGGAGTTACCTACAACATCTTTTGGTGTTACCCTATCAGCCCACAGCACGTTGTGCCAATTCTTGTGATTTTCAACCACCGTTCTCTTGATGATTTTAATTAAGTTATTGTTTGTTGATTCTGCCAAACCGTTTCCCTGAGGGTAATAGCTAGCAGAATACTTTAGCTTAATTCCTTTTTCTAAAGAGAATTCGCTCATCTCAAGAGAGGAAAAGTAAGAAGCATTATCAAAAACTAAACAGTCGGGGATACCGAAACAAGTGATAATATTCGAGTTTAGAAAGGCAATTACCTGACTGGTGTTGACAGTTGTTAATGCAGCAGCTTCAGCCCATCGGGTAAAGTAATATGTGGCTGTCACAATAAAATTGTGTTGTTGTGAGGACGGGGGGTTTATTGGACCTATGATATCAAGGCCCCACTGCTGAAAAGGAGAATCTACTGAAACGAGTTGCAGAGGAAAGGCTGGTTTTTGTAACGGCCCCGATGCTTTCTGAAAAATAATACATTTACGACACAAGGCATGGGCGTCTCTAAAAAGTGTAGGCCAGTAATAACCAGCTCTCAAAATCTTATGGGAAGTGGTGTCACCACCAAAATGACCACCAGCTTCTCCTACATGCAACTCGAGTAGGACTTTTTCTGCTTCATCTTTTTCAAGACAGCGCATCAGTACGCCGTCAAAACTTTGACAAAACGGGATACCATTAACCAGATGAAAGGAGGCATACTTTAGTCTCAACGCTCTTCTTTTAGCAAGATCCAGGTGACGGGGGGCTAACCCATGTTCAAGACAGAATCTTATATTGTCATACCAGGGACTGACAGAGTTTTGTGTGTAGCAGATTAGACTTTGATCGCTTTGTCCTAGGTTTGACGTATCGCTTTCTTCTTGTTGTCCTGCTGCTAAATCAGCAACTAACTTGCATAACCCTTGGCCTCTCACTATCTGAGCTGGGGTGATTTCTAAGTCATACTCCTGCAAGGAGGTGACCCAGTTGGCTCTCTTTTCTCCTAGGTCCTTCTACACTAACAGGTTCCTGACGGCTGGGTAGGGGACAATGAATTTTGTCCTTGACTTCAAAAGATAGGACTGAAAGTGTTTAACTGTTTTGAAAATAGTGTATGCTTGCCGATCTACCGCTAGGTAATTAAGTTCAGTGCCTTTGAAATAAGAGCTCATAAAGGTGATGGGTACTTCATTTTTCTCTGCATTCTTTTGGGTTAGGACGATGGCATAGGAACGATCAGAAGAAAAAGTGTAGAGTGTAAAGTCTTGAGAAAAATCGGGGCTCATGAGAGATGGAGCGTCTATTATGGCCTTCTTTATTGCATTGAAAGATTGGTTTTCCAGGGATCCCCAGTGATATTGGGTGTCTTTATTAATTAGGTTCTGCAAGGGTCTGACCATTTCGGAGAAGCTAGGGACAAATCTTCTCACGAAGTTAATCTGACCTAAGAAAGACTGCATAGATTTTTTGGATGTAAGAGGAGGAAGTTTTGCGATGACTTGAGTCCTTTCAGGGTCAATAATCATCCCTTCACTAGACACAATGAATCCCAAGAGTTTACCCTGTTCTACTGCAAAGATGGATTTTTTCATATTTAAAGAGATGTCGTATTTATGACATTGTAGTAGGATGGCTCGTAAGTGAGCTAGATGATCATTTTTGTTTTTAGAAAATATAGTCACATCATCTAAGTAAACTACGATGGATTTATTGATCAAGCCTCGGAAAGTAATGTCCATTGTTCTCTAAAAAGGGGCGCCAGCATTAATCAATCCAAAGGGCATTTTACGATAAGCATAAGTGCCCCACGGGGTGCGGAAGGTAGTTTTAAGTTGGTCTGGTGGAGACATCAGGACTTGGTTGTACCCCAAGAAACCATCCAGTAAGGATAGCCTCTCAGAACCAGATACATGTTGAAGGATCTGTTCCATGGGCGAGACAGGATAGTTGTCTTTATCAGACCCTTTATTAAGGTTTCGGAAATCGACGCAGAGTCGAATTTCCCCACTTTTCTTCCGGACTGGGACAAGGTTAGAAACCCATTGAGTGTGCCTAACAGGAAAAATTATCTTAGCATTTAGGAGCTTATTCAATTCTTTTTGAATGGTTGGTTCAAGTTTAGGTTGCATTTTCCTCATTTTTTGTTGAAAGGGTAAGGTTTGGGGCTTCATCGGAATGACATGTTGTATGATGTTAGGGTCAAAAGTGTTAAGGTCATCATACGTACATGCAAAGACATCTTTAAATTCTTTGAATAATTTAATAAATGCATCTTTTTCTTGTTGAGAACACCCTGACCTTATATTAATGCACTGAGGATTTTCATCAGTCGCTAAGTTCACCTTTTCATAAGATAACAAGGAACTATTGGTTTTACAGTTGACCGTCTTTTTAAATTTATCTTGAAGATCATAAAACTTCTCTAATCTGACTACATATTTTGGGATAGAGTTTACCATATTCGATGAAGATTCGGGAGTTCTTGGATCTGGTATTACCGTGAAATCGCGCAAGTTGTCATCGTGCGTGTGTTCGTCTATAACCGCGCCTTGAAAATTTTCTTCCATGTGCAGAAAGTTAATAATCTGCTGAGCGTCATCAAATACTCTCCAATTCGTGATGTTGTCAGGAACGGATGGCCGAAACAACAGCTCAACGGAGAATGCATCTGGGCACAAGCCTTCTGCAGGAAGAAATTTAGAAGCTACATTAGCTAATAAATCTGCTTCAGAGTTATTCAATCTAGAAATAGAATTTATATTGAAAGCGGAAAATTTATTCATTAAATTCCATACCTTAGACTGGTATCTTTTGAGATGCAGAGATAGACAGTGGATAGAATTTCTTACCTGTCTAACCACTATTTCAGAGTCGCCAAAGACGGTTAAATTTTGAATGTTCATATCGGAAGCCTTTCTGATACCTTGCAGTAAAGCCTCATATTCTGCATTATTGTTAGTACATTCAAATTCCAACCTACATGCCATCAATGTTTTGTTACCTACTAGATTGATAATGACGTAGCCTGCTCCAGCTCCTTCTTTGGACTTTGACCCGTCAAAATACAGAGACCAAATTTGATTTCCATCGGGTGCATGAGATTGTTGCGTAGAAGCTGTTGGCTGCATATATGCTACCATCTCGGACTGTTGTTCTGGATTGGTGATAGGTGAAGCCTCAACCATGAAATTGTCGAAGAAGGTGTCCATCCCTTGTACTTCGGGTGAATCGACATAAGGTGTAAATGGTTCGTTGGGATCATTCAAATCTATGACCGTGAACTTAAGGTAGTGCTCACGATTTACTTTGATTTTATTAGGCTTGCCATTCTCTGGAAGCCATAGATGAGACCAATCTGTTGAAAAATAACCATGTAGCTGCTCTGACCAGTCCCTGCTTAAAAACACACCATACACTTCTGGAATATCCACAACAATTATATCAATAACTTGATGAACTTTGGGGTTAGACGATAATCTAATAAGAACATTCTTGAGTTCGCCTATGACTTTAACATTTGTCCGATCAAGTTGTATGATTTTTAAAGTCGAGGGTTCAAATTCAGTGTTAATCTTTTGGCAAAATAGACCAAAGCATCACATTGGATGACGCTCCTGAGTCTACCATACAATTGTGCACATTTCTATTAAAGATTTCGAAAGTTAACAAAAACATAGGTACATTTTTGCGAGTACTAAGAGTAGTAGCTTGTGGCTTTTTACTTGCATTTTGTAAAGCTATTTTATATACATTATTTACAGGAAGACTTCCTTTATATTGAGAATCAAGATTGTTTTTAGTGGGATTCTTCTGGGGAAATTTGTTCTGCACAACCTTGTTACCATTAGAATTACCTTTTTTGCCATTTTTTGAGATATTCTGTAACATTTTTTGTAGCAAAAATGGAAATTTCAATAACTCATAAATAGAAATGTTAGCCCTTAACTTTTTAAGATCTTCAACAACATCATAATCTAAGTTGGGGTTCACATTACTCTGTTTAGTCTCACCTGATTTAGATTGCTTTGGAGGCGGAGTTGTAGTGTTTTCGGAAGAAGGTTTGTTTGTTGTCTTACTCCTGGTATTATAGGGATGTACTGTTTCGAAGTTAGCTTGGAAGATGTTATCCGAGAAGTGTCCAAAAATGATTGAAGAAGGCTCTTCTTCTTGGACTATCTCTTGTTCAACTACCTCCTCAAGAATCTCAGGAGGCATCAAGTTATCTTGGGCTTCTAGAATTGTTTGAAGGGCACATTGCAGACTTTCTAGATTTAGGCCTTCAGTGGTTGGATTAGGTCGGTTGGTAGGAAAAGGCATCTGGAATAGGGGTTTGTAAGGTCCTTTTCTCGAGGAAGCTTCTTCGGTCGACCTTTTCAAGTCTATAACTTGATTTGACAGTTTTTGAACAACTTTGGTTAAGTTTTCTAAATCAGAGTTTTCAGGTTGTGTTTTACTTTGAGTAGGTCTGGGGAGGATTTTGATCTTCTTTTTGGAAGAAGAACTAGTCTCAGTTTCATTGCTAGTAGAATCTTTAAGACTAAGTATGTCTTTTTCAATCTGGTTGGCCTCCTCGAAAGCTTCTAACAACGTTGCTTTCTTGGATCGTTTAACCCAAATAGCTATACTTTGATGCAAATATTTAGTGTAGTAGGCTATTATAAGACTCTCTGCAGGCATGAAATCGGTAGGGATTCGGTTTTTAAGTGTTAAGAATTTTTGATTAAAGTCTTTAACTTTTTCTCTTGGGTTCATTCTTAAGCTAGAAAGATCCATGACTAGGGCTTTCAGAGGTTTACCGTCTCCGAATTTTTCCAAAAAGCATGACTCAAACTTTTCCCAAGAAACGATGGTATGGGGTTGCTAGGCAAAGTACCATGTGGATGCAATACCCTCGAAAGTATAAGGGAATAACCTACAGACAACGTCTTCATGTTCGACATTGCGGAGTCTTATGGCTAACATAAATTTTTTAATGTGATCTTCAGCGATCTGTTTTGAATCAGGATCAAACTTGGGAAGCCATTTCTCTGGGTGCTTAGGTAAAGGGTGTTGAGCTCCAGGTATGGCTACGGCATCCTGGTCAAGCCACGGTCTAGAAGGTTTGTTCTAATTTTCCATTGGAGTGGTGGGTGTGGAAGGCTGAGAAGGAGAATTGCCTTCTTCAGAGGAGTCTCCTCCAAAAGAGGAAGGAGATGATGGAGGAGGTGAAGGGGGTATCCCAGCTCCTCCTGCAGCAGGATTTAAAATTGGATCTGAAGGATCCACAGTAGGATCAGTGCCTCCTAATTGTTCTCTGATATCAGAGAAATCCAAAGGTTGGCCCCACAGACGGTTAGGTTGCCTTAAATGGGCTAAGGCACTATGTGTTTTAATAACAAATTGACGGACAATATCTTGTATGTCACCACCTGTAGGATTAGGGGTTGTTGGCTCAACTATGATCTGTGGATTGTCGGTTGAAGTAGTTTTTATTTGAAGGGGAATATTATCATTTGAATGGCTTCTAGTCACTATAGGTGAGCGATTAGGTGGTGGAGGAGTCTTGCGACTGCCTCATGCCATTAATTAGATTCAGGCCCTCCTTCTAGCACCATTTGTTGACGGGACAAATCGACCGTCCGTCAACTAAGAGAGTGGAACCGGTCTGGGGTTGTCTAATAACCCAAGTCATTTGGGATGAACCACCCTGACGGGTTTAGAGGCTCCATTAGCTGATCTAAATTCCTAAGAAAACAAAAAGAAAACTAATTTACAATAACTAATCTAACTAAAAATAACAATTAAAACAAACTAAAATAATCTAACTAAAATAAATAAAACAAACTAAACTAATCTAATTAAAACTAACTATTAAACACACTAACTAATCTAACTATGCTATATATACAAACTACTAACTAATACTATACTAACTCTAACTAATTAACTATCTAACTACTAACGGAAATATAACTTATTCACAAAATATATAATATCTACAATTTACAAATTTGAATAAAACCTGAAAAACTCGTTTACATTCTGTCGTAAGGCAGAGAAAGATATTTTTGTTGATTTTATATTTTTTATGAACAAGAAATAAAACCTAGAAAACAAACTAAACTAAGCAACTAATACACTAATTCTAATTACACATCTATCTAAACATATATCTAATTAAACTACTTAAATTATACTAATTAACAAAAATAAATCACAAACTAACCTGAAGGAATGCTCCAAATTTGTCCTGTGTATGATGACTGTCTTAGTTGATCGGAGGGAGGAAACCCGCACTGAATAATCCAGGAGCTTCTCGTAAACGATAGCTGCAGTGCTCTTCAAGTATGTTTACAGGACAAACAAGACATAAAAATCACAACAATCATATGATTTATAAATCTCCACAATTAGATAAACCCGTATGCAAAGACTTATA
>JZKD02S2060368.1:31100-45457 GCA_000966675.3 Picea glauca | reverse complement strand
TCCACTCAGTCACTTCTTTATTATGCAAGATTGATTGAAAAAGTAAACTATGTACAAAGAAGATCTACCTACCCTATCTTACTTGAAAGAAAGGGACACTTTTAGGTGTAGGTAGATTTCCAATGGAGTCATTCAAGTATCCATCTGATTTGTGGAATGAACTCCAGAACTAGTGAACATATTGGGGCTTGTATCAAAGAGTCAAGGGAATCCTTTTAAGTGTACTGGAGAAAAATTGAACCAGATGTTCTCAAAATTTGATTGCATTGTTTGGCCAACAATGCTTTGGAACCATGATTCAATTAAATCAACTCTTGGTTTCTCAATATTGTTGTTATCTTTGATTGGATAAGGAATTTTCAGTTTTAACATACTTTCATCTTTCTCCTTATCACTGACCAAATCCAAGAATTTTTATTCACTAGCGATGTCTTGAAGAAATTCTTCCTTTACGCAATGGAAATTTTTCTCTTCCACCATTTTTTCTTACTATCGACGCTCTTGTGACTTTTCATCATCTATTGCAATGCTAAAATCTTCTTTTGCATTGGGTGGAGTTTCCTTGATTTCATTCTCAAATTTGTTTCTTGAAAAATATTCACATGGAGTTTGTGAAAGGATAAAATCTTCATTATCTTTTGTCCATATGAGAGAGGGTGGGTGGGAAAAAATTTCAGCGAATGAAGTTTCCAACACATCCCCACCGGTAATGGTCCCATGCAATAATGAATTTCACCATTCAAGAGCATCACCACACAAAGTTTGTAAAAATGATCGACATGTAACATTATCTTCAGTAAGATTGAAATTATCACATATGATTTTTAATCTAAACAAATGTTTCCTTGCGTCCTCTGATATATTTCCAAAGAATGTGGAAAATAGTTTAATAGAAATGTTTGGCATTTGAAAATCAACTTCTAGCAAATTTAAAGGGGTTCTATTAAATCATCTCCTTCTTTGAGTATCTCTTCCTTTTGTTGCATCTTTCAAAGCCATTGATGGGATTTGTGAAGAAGGAAAAGGAGCATCATGACTTGAATGAGGTTATTTAGTGGAGCCACCATGAGGATTTCCTTTAGATTCTTGAAACTTTCCAATGGAATTTCCAAGGATTTTAAGAGTTTTTTCAATGGAATCACTAGGGAGTTCATCCTTCCGAATATTTGATTGTTCTTGGCTCTTTTTGAGGTCATCCAAATTTTAATACATAATATTTTTATATATCCCGGGCATCTAGAACAAGAATTAGTCTTTTTGAATTGTCTTTTTTGAAACTTTGAACCATGGAGACTTTGGTTCTTCAATCGGATTTGAAACAAAGCCTCGAATATCTTGAAAATAAATGGTTCCCCGGTATGGTCGCCAAAAATGTTGATGTTTGAATCAGTTAAGACAAAAATAGAAAACTCACGAGGATATGAATCCCCCTATTTTTTATAGATGTGGTACTCCTCTTTGACTTAAAGATATATCTTGAATATATTATATTAGGGAGAATGTTAGACATCAAACCCCAAATATTTGTTGCTTTGATTTATACATGGAATGGTTATTTAATAACATGGTATGATCTTGATGTGCAACGAATAACTTATTAACAATTAAAATATTGAAGGAAGGATTAAATATCACAATATATACATATTTAGCACCATTTATGCAACCCTCTAAATCACATACAAATAAAGGATACATCCATATCTTCTCATAAGAAAAAGGAAGAAATTTTTTTTTATCATACAAAGAACTTTAAATGAGTTATGCATTCATAATTGAAAGGATTTGATGGGAATACTTCAAAAATATCATCCTCAGAGATCCCACGATATGATAAATCATTAAAGTAAAACCCCAAAGTCATTATTTGTGGAGTTTTATTCATAAAAAAATTATTCAACTATGCACAAAATCTCTGCAAACTAATTGACTAGTGACTTAGAAACAAAGCTTGTTTAACAAAAACTAAATTCCCATGAATCCAATAAAAAATCTTGAATTACATTTGACAGTCAAAAATATGGTTGTAAATACTCCATGAGCATATAAGAAAAGTCTTGGAATATTTCAAGAGAAAAACTCAAGAACTCGGCCTTATGTTCAGTTCAAAAATATGAACAAAAAGCCTTTTGAAAATGATGTAGAATAATAAGAAGAATGGAGAAGATGGAGATATTTGTTTGTTGATCAAATTATTGATTGTATATTGATGTATGGATCCTTCTGTTTTGATCTTCTTCCCTTATAATGCAACCTTCTCTCACTCCTTAAAGAAGCCCTTTCTTGCTTTTTAAAATTGGCTCTTCTAACTTCTTGAATAGTTAGGGATTTCTCTTTCTTTGAATAACCACTTTAATTAATTCCTTAATAAATTATTATTTATGAATTTGTATCATTTACATTCACATCTTGAATTGGGCCCTTTTCATATTTAATAAAAAAAATTAAATAAACTTTTATTTTGAAATTTTAATTAGTTGTCTTTTTAAAGATAGGATTGTATTTTAATTTTCTGGAGAATATATTTAACTTTAAATCCATGGAAACTAAATAATATGTAATATTAATCATCTTGTATTTCCAATGAGTCTTCCTGGGAAATATTTTGATTTCATGATCTCAAGATATGAGCTCATGAAGTCAAGGTACCAAGCAGATCTATCAACAAAGCATAAAAAATAGTGTTGATTGTTATTTCACTTTTTGACAACATTATGGCCAATTTAAACCATTGAAACCTATTCCATCATCTTCCTTGTGTAATTACCTTTCCAACTAGGTATAATTTGTCCAAATCCGTCACCCGGATCTCAAGATATGGCCTTTGGAACATCAAGACTTTGCAGTCATTGATCAATTTTATGGGGCAATCCTAGCCCTTGATTTCAATTCGCCATTCTCCTTTAAAAATTAGAATTTTTATTGGGAAATGTATATCCCACATTCATGGTATTTTTTTTATAGTTTGTATTATATATCAAAAATTTTATCATGATTTTGTTGGATCATGTTGTCATTGATGTCAAAGGAACTTGTCGGATCATGTTGTCATTGATGTCAAAGGAACTTGTCGGATCATGTTGTCATGGATGTCAAAGGAACAATATATTGTCATAGTATATTGATGTAGTGATTGATGGATCATGTATTGTCATTGTTGTCAGTGGATTGATGGTTATATGATGTCATGCATAGTTGAATATGGATCAATGATTTGTCATTGATATATGATGCATAGATGGATTGATGCATAGATGAAGATAGATATTTGAGTTCCATTGATATATCTTGTGATGTGTCATTAGAGTCATATTTGTTGGATATCTTGGTGCATGCATTTGGCATGTGGTTGATCTACATATTGGGAAATTTAGTTGATTAGTTGATGAGGTGGTCATGTTGTACATCATTTATAAGTCATAGCTTGATCTATATTTGGTGCATGGTTGATGCACTTGCTTGGTACAGGTGGTGATACATGTTTAGTGCAATGTTGATGCACTCATAGATAGTATATGTTTGTGGGTGATAGTACTTGGCTAAAGTACATCATTGATATTTCTTGTTTATCATATACTTTGGTACATGATGTATGGGATGATATATTTGAAACACTTGTTATGATGCTTGGCTTATATATTGATGATTGCGATATATGGTTGTGGAATTTGGGTCATGGTAGAGACATGTCATGAGTGATATGACACATGTTTGAGGCACATGGTTGGAATTTTGGTAGAGGCATTTGGTTGGTACACAGTTGGCACATTTTCTTGGAATATGGTTGATACACTCCATTGATGATATCTTATGGCATATTGTATGGTATTGATGTGCATGGTTGATGTACATGGGTGTCGTGCATGGTTGGCACACAATATGGCACAAGATGTACATGGTTGATGTTTTGTTCATGATTCTCTATTCATTATTGACATATATTTTGCTTCATGATGTATTGTATCTCACAAGTTTGATGCATGGACAGGTCCAAGGATTTTCATAGGAAGAGTGGATCACTCTTGAGCAGTTGATCTATGTTCTGGTTGAGCAGTAGAAATTGCAGTAGAAGCAGATTGCAATGGTAGAATATTGTTCATATTGCAGAGAATATAGGGAGAGGCATACCCATAGGGGGATTCATTATTCTTCCCATGATTCCAGGAGGAGAGATTTATTAGATGCAAAGGTAAATACTTGGAGAAAGATCACATAGGCATGGTTCCAGGAGGAGCAATGGTCACAGGGGGAGTATGAGCGATATGTCTTCAACATTACATCATAGTGATATCCCTTGTTCAAAAGGGGAGATATTATTTAGAGGAATATCAAAGGCATCCAGACAAGGGGAGAAACCCCAAGGAGAGTTCAGGCAGGAGGAGCAGCCCCAAGGAGAGATCTACCATTTTTCATTGATGTCAAAGGGGGAGAGATAGTCACATTGATGTGATTGATATGACTATTGATGAAGAGAAATGTCATGTATACATGTTTACATGAATGATTGGTGTTGACATCAATGTTGGTATTACCATCAATGCCAAAGGGGGATATTGTTGGATCATGTTGTCATTGATGTCAAAGTAACTTGTCGGATCACGTTGTCATGGATGTCGATGGATTGATGTCAAAGGAACAATGTCTTGTCATAGTTTATTGATGTAGTGATTGATGGATCATGTATTTTCATAGTTTATTGATGTAGTGATTGATGGATCATGTATTGTCATTGTTGTCAATGGATTGATCGTTATATGATGTCATGCATAGATGAAGATGGATCAATGATTTCTCATTGATATATGATGAATAGATGGATTGATGCATATATGAAGATAGATCGATGTGTTTTCATTGATAAATGATGCATAGATATATTGATGCATTAATGTATTGATCATTCGATCATGTGGTCATACATGGAATCAATAAAAAACAGACAATGGCATAGTGATGTGTTGTCATGGGTTATTCAAGTTGGATTGATGTAAATATGACTCATTATTGTGTTTTCATGGTTGATAGGAAGTACAAATGGATGAACTCCAAAGTGATCCCCTTATGGTGAAATCCCTCATGGGAAGAGGCTTTGCGGTTGAGTTATCCTAGAAGCATGGTTAGAAAACCTAAGCTTAATCATGGAATAATGTGATAAATATCAGTGAATTTCTCAGTGAAACTATCCTATATGGATAGTTCTTGTCATGCCATTTTTGGTGGCATGTGGAACATCACATAACTCCTCACGGTTATAAAGTTATGGCCTTGTGAATTTGGAGGACCCTCATGTTGGCTAGAAGCCCCAAAAGGTCAAAGAAGTCAAAGTATTTACAAAGAAGAAATTATTTAAATAGTAAAGTGAAGTTATGAAGTCAAAGAGGATTATTTAAACAATAAAGTTAATAGAGAACTTTCTAATTATGGAAAGTGGTTATAAGAGGGTTAACCCTAAAATAAGGAAAGTGGGTTAAGTGGACAAGTGGCCATGTGAACAAAGTGGCTAAGTGGACAAAGTTGGATAAAGGTGGTTATGTGGACAAAGTGGTTTTGTGGATAAAGTGGATATGTGGACAAAATGACTAAGTGGATGTTTCTAAAGGAAGCTACTTGGAGAGTATAAATAAGAGGTAAGGGTCTCTTGTAAGATAATGTCTCTTGATCATATGTTGAAGATATATTATGAGTGAGAGATTCATTGCAGGTACTCATGGACGCATTGAAGTTTTGTAAGTTTGAGATCTTGGCAGTAAAAGTTTCGAAAGTTCAGAAACCCTAGTTTTTGAAGGAGCATGCAGGCTGCAATTAGATAGAGCGCGTACATACACGAGCTGCAATGAGGCAGGATGCATACACACGTGATTTGAAGGAGATCAGAGTGCGTACAGTTGGAGAGAGTCATGGAGACTTGAGTGTGAGATGGTGCCAAGTTCCTAAAGTCTGAAGCAAGTTCCAAATATTTATTCTGTGGGCTCATATCTTCCATAGAAGTTATGGTATGGTTACATAGTTGTCTTGATGCATACTCTTGATTTTGTATGGTGAATGCTTAAGGAATTCTTGGTATGGTTGTTGTGATATGGTTTATGTTGGACGATTGATAGAGTGAGCAACACTCTTATGTTTCAGTACTGATATGGTTGCCATAGTATGTTGGTTACTTATACATGATTGAGTAAATTTCATATTGTATGGTTGAGGAGCATGACTAAGTTTTTAGAGAGAATAGATGTGTCATGATTGGTTATGGTATAAATTGGACAGTGAAAGGAAGAAGTGGATGTGACAGAATTTGTAGAAGATCTGCATTTTCAAGGAGAGAGAAAACCCTAGTTCTTAAGGAGGAATACACAGGATGATGTGAGCCAGACCGCGTACATACATAGGTTTCACTTTGGTATGGCACGTACATACGTGTGTTTCACTACTGACAGGTCGCGTACCTATTGATAGATTGCTATCTCTTAAGGATTGAATCCTCTTCTCAGATGGTGTTGATTTGTGTAAGCTAAGTCTTGCATTGCAGAGCTGGTGCTCTTGTGGAGTTGATACTCTATTCAGTTGTTGTTGATAAACCCAAGGATTTTAGTCCATAATAAAAATAAAAGTGTACATACATCTTGTGTTCTTTGTGGTGATGGATTATTGATGATATATGTTGTTGTTATCTGTTGTTGATATATGTTCACATACAACTAGTTATAAATGACAGTAATAAGTGATGAGTAAATGGCGATTGCTAACTAAGGATTTTTTGTGAAGGGAAGTTGAAAAAGATCCCTACATTGATTCACCCCCCCTCTCAGTGTGTTCGGTGTGTCCAATAGATTTATATGTGAAACATAAAGAGATTATGAAGACTAGGACATTCAACCCTTAGTAAATTAATGAAGTAATTAAATTTTTTTTTTGCTCAATCATCACCCAATGGACACCCAGTCAAGGACAAATCACCATGATTCATCATTCCACATCATCACCACATGTCTTTGTGTGATAGGTTACCACGATTTGTCATTTTTCATCCTCCCACTAGTTAATACAGTTGTTATGTGTCATCAAATGAGTGGTTTCCATGTGTCATGAATAGTTAGTTGACAAATGGAGCAATTTCATTGGTTAATAATATAATGGGATAAACTTAGGATAAATTGGTTAAGTATGAGGAAAATTGGATGAGATTTGGGTAATGTGAGGGTAGTGTACGGGAGGGGAAAAATGTAGGTGGTGTAGTGAGGGGGTGAGGTAGGATGATGTGGGGAGGGGGGGGAAGAAATGTAGGTAGCGGAGTAAGAGGACAGGAATATGTGAGGGGGTTGTGGAGGGATAAGGAGGTGAGGAGGAGTGGGGTTTCATTCGTCTGATGGAGTATAGAGAATAAGCTAAGTGTGGAGTGTGGAAGTANGGGAGGGGGGGGAATAAATGTAGGTAGCGGAGTAAGAGGACGGGAATATGTGAGGGGGTTGTGGAGGGATAAGGAGGTGAGGAGGAGTGGGGTTTCATTCGTCTGATGGAGTATAGAGAATAAGATAAGTGTGGAGTGTGGAATTAAGGGGAGAGGGGAGTGGAGAGATAAGGATGGGTGGGAAGATGAGGAAAAATATAAGTGTTGATTATGAGATAAGGAAGGAGTGTGTAAGAAATTTGAAAAAGAAACTGGGTATGGAGAGGAGAGGAGATGTGGAAGAGGAATTGTGGGGAAGAGAAATTCAATAAAAATTCGAAGTGTGGAATTATTTATTCCAAGAGATGATCCAAGAAATGAATGGTTCCAACAGAAAGTGTGGTTCCAAGAATTGGACGTGGTTCCGAAAATTAGACATGGTTCCAAGAAATGGTGCGGTTCCATGAGAATGATCATAGTTCCAAGAAAAATTGTCTTTGCCACATATTGAGAAGCATTTTTTTGTCGATCAAACGAAAACCTGGATATATTGAGTATATGAACTCAGATTTTGAATCCGTGAAGGTGTTGCTTCATCTACTTTTGGGTCTCTTTTTGGTACGAATGCTAGCTCTACTACTAATGTTGTTGGTTCTGGTACTGGATCTACTATATGCATGAAGAAGCTGAGATTGAGGGATATGCAATGAAATTATAATAGTTCAAAAATTTTCTTCTTCTAATGTCAATTTTTATTATTATTCTAGGAGAGGGGAAATAGATGTGGCCATTTTTTTATCAACAACTCTATAAATAAAGTTATAATATAAAAATTAGATAAATAATGAATTGAAACCAAAGAATATACATTATTTCAATATCTTCACTAATGGATATCCTTAATGAATATGAATTACTAGCAAGAAACAAATTGGTTCATAAAAATTGTTTGCGTGAAAAACATAACCAATTTCTCTTTGGAATTTCTAGATTAAAGTAATGTCTCAATAAACCCACACATTGTGGATAAACCTCACATTGGAACTACTCTGTGGAAACCCACACATTGTTGATAAACCTCACCATAAACCCCCCATCAAAAAGAAATGAAAAAGATGCAATGAATCAATCCAGTCAAATCTAAATGCCTATGACTAACAAAAGACCACCACCAGGAAGTCAAAATTACCTACATGCAAGCCCTAAAAAACCACTATCCTGTAAATTCCATCATTTTTTATTCTTTCCTCGTATATCCTTCTATAAACTCGATCAAATTTACATGGTCAAGTGATTAACCTGGGAGCACATTTTCCCCTCATGTAGATGTCCAGCAACTTCAAATGTATGTAGTTGCTTAGGAAATGACTGGGATTTATCCGATGACACATGGAGGTTTAGGAGAAGGATCTAGAAGACACCTAACATGAGGTCACCAAGAATGAACTAAATTGGAGCAATTGGCATGCATGTTGGGAACACACATTGCATGCAAAAGTTCAAGAGTGATCAAGGCATGGCGTAGAGATGATCTTGCAACTTTAGGAAATAAAAAATATGTAAAGGTCCATCAAGGAACACATGAAAACATAGGAACTTAGATATGTGGAAATTGGAAAAAACTTGGTTTCATGGCTTATAAGGTGGATAGTATAGAAAGATTAATGTGCAGGCACTTGAATGTCACTCTGACCACTGCTCTCCCATTAACAAATAGAGACTTCCAAATCCAAGAGGTTGAACAAGAGAAAATTAAAGGACCAATAATTTTAGAAAGGATATCACCATCACATAAAGTGGTGAATAGAAGCATACAAATGTCAGTTGTAAATACCTAGTTCAAAGGGCGTCTCCATGGGCCAATTTTTTAAACTTTCTATCTAATTAGAAGTTACTGCAATTTTTTCTTTTTGTTATCTCAATACTTGATATATTTGTCGTACAAATATATACACTTTGGAGCTTCCCTCTTTCTAATACAAAATTACTGATTGTTATTAAAAGAAAGAATTTGGTGATAGTTTGGTGCATATTTTTCAATAAAAATGAAAATAATAAAAAATTAGAGCATTTTCATGTGTATGAACCATTTTTTATGGTATTTACATCTCAATGGACCATGAATATTTTTATTTTAACTTGAATCAAGTTTCTTTATCATTTGGCCAACAACTATGGATTGCACCCATGTGATGCCAACAAATCATCATCATTGTTGTAGTAATTAATATTAATTTTGATCTATAAAATCATGTGTATTCCACAATCTAGAATGAATCCAAAAAAAGATCACTATTTTTATTGTTGCAACCTACCATAATTGCAATTATTTATATCTTAGAAATACAAATGTTATGCAAATCTATTAAATATTAAAGGAAACATGACACAAGCTTGATCAAATTGAATGAACATTGTCTATTTCATTATGTATAAATTAAGATTGACATCATACACATCCAAAATCCATTCATGAAAAAACTATTATTGGTTTTATTTACATTTATTATTTATCTAACATTGCATTGTGACATTATATTAATCTATCCATTTAAACTTTACAATCAACAATAATAATTGAAATATATATATATTATACAACAATTGTTTTCAAATATTTTAAAAATAATAAAATAATGATGAAGAACTAATATTTAAAAAAGGATTTTTCTTAATCATAATTTTCCTCCTTAGAGGTCACAGGTTCAAATCCATAAGGGGTAGGATATGTATAACTCTATATACTTTAGCAATGAAATCATTGCACGGAGAGAGAGACCCTTGTCCCACAAACAAGGGAGTCTCATACGCCAATTTGGTGTCTGGCTTGGTCGTGACCTAAAAATTTGATGATGATGATGATGATGATGATGATGATGATGATGATGATTATCCCTAGATGGGGTGCCACAAAGCACAGGGCGTCCACGTAGCACATGCCAGATTTCAACCATTAATATGGCAGGTTGGCTCCCCCCCACACCATTAAATGGGAGAACTCCATAACTGCCCGTCAAGCAGTGAAGGACTTATCCCTCGCATGAGCAAAGTGACGACCATGAAATACATTGGATGGGGGATGTATGTGGAAGTGGTCATGTTGACCCTCTATGTTATCATCCAGCCAAGTGAAGAATGGAGCCATTTCATCTTGGCATTACACCATCCTGGAAGCTCTATGCATTGGTGAAGTTACCAGAGGTCTTCCATCACTCTCACATTTCTCATTAGCACCCTCCATTTCTCCTCCATGCCGATGGAAAGAGGCAGGTTGCATTGTGGCGGCCCTACCTGGCACAGCTCCATCACTAGATAGAGGAGGAGGAAACAGATAGAGTGGGCTTTATCCATAGCCCAAACTCGGTGTGGGGAGAAGGAAAGGACACCACCGATGTCATATGTGGAGGAGGTGATTCCAAAGGAACCAATCCAGTTCCCCTTGGAACCCCTCCTCTTCACTGTTCCAGATAATTGGCATCCCCCCAGCCAATTTCCAGAAGGCACTAGTGCACCAGACACAGACCAACCTGTGAGGGAGGAAAGGGATGAATAAACTTACATAATTGAGGAGGAATTCCTCCACCTTGACCCCGAGGATGCCACACATTTCAAAGCTTCAAGCGAATCCAAAATTTCAAGCACGACAGAGGCAGTGGAGGAGCTTGAGATGGAGGAAAGGCTCGGGAAGGAGAAGGAAAAAGAAGGACCACAGGAGAATTCAGGCGAAGCGGAGGCACTCGGTGGTTTGGAGGTGGAGGGTGGTCTTAGCACATAAATTTGTCAAAACCTTAAAGGTTTGCGGTTTCTACCTAATTCTATATCCTTGCCTATCCCTCCCCCTTTTGCAGACCTGTTCGTAAGTTTTCCCTCTGGACTTGTAGCTTGTCTTATTTTTGTCTTCATCTTTTGATCGACCTATTTTCCTTGTCAGCCTATCTAAGAAGTATCGGCCTTCAGAATTCCTATTCTCTCTTTTGTCGATCATTTCCCCTTTCATCTCTGCCTCTGATCTTTTGTTTTCCCGAGCCCTCAGTTGGTCATTCAAGTAAGCCAAGCAAGCCGCATTCATGAGAACCAAGTGCAACATTTGAAGCAGTCGAATGTCAACTCAAATCAAGAAAGCGAACAAGATCAGTTTTCAATGGTGGAGATCCATCAGATAGATCAGATCGGCGGCCATCAGGTGATCGGGATCATGCAGCTACACCAGGTTTTGTGCTGAAAAAAGGTCTGAAATCGTGACGTTGAACTCAACCGTTGGTACCGGAGGGACGCATGGTGCAAGATCATAATTTCTCTAACTCATAGGATGGAGCATTCAAAGGGTTGAGTCATGACGACTCACGAAACACAAAGTCACAAAATAATCTGGGTAGTCCATTCTAGAGTGGCAAGTGGCGTGAGATCCGAACCCCGGATAAAGTCTTTTGGGAAAGTTGGGGTGAGAATTTTTTATGGCCCAAAGTCCTGAAACGCCAATACAATCTAGGTCTTCCAATGTAAAGAGACGCATGTCACCTATTCTGAGTGATCGTGATTTTGCGACTCAAAGGTTTGAGCAAAAAGCGCAACATGAATTCACGAAATGTGAAATCGCGACGCGCCTAGGAATCAGGATCACGGTCACTACCTAGGGTCATATGGAGGTAGGGATAAATAAAGGATAGGCTCTTGATCAAGCAATGGGCAGCTGAGGTTTTTCGAGGAGATGATCATGGTCGTCATATTCAAGGAAAATCCGACCATTGATCCAAATGGGCCATTTCGCAGGAGCAAGCATCGACATATTTGAAATCAAGTGGAGTGAAAACTCCCAAAATGCGAAATCCCGAGTTTTTAGAGGGACAAGCACGAGGTCAAGGCCCGCGGTCGCGTATGAAAAAGGAATTGTGAGCTCACCTGGAACATTCATGGTTGTCAGGCTTCATCCTGATCCCAATGAATGTAGTTAATGAAAATGGGTAGGGTAGTTGAAACCTCGTTTCATCACATAAACGGAAAGTATGGAAAAATTGGCCATGGAGGGCAGACTGTCAGACGAAAGTTCCCTTGTCATGAATTTTCCTGTGAAGCCCATACCGATTTGATCTTGTGTCTGATAGAAGAGTGCAAGTGCAGCCTGATAGAAGAAGATGCAGACACCAAGCCTTGAATGCATGAACATAGTGTGTTTCTGTAGGGAGCAAGTTGCTTTGAGTATATATACTCAATTTTTATACTTTGCAATGGTTGATGGTTGAGCTAAGCTCCCGCATTGTAAAGTTTTAGCAAAGCCTTTGGCTTCTGATTATGTATCTATATTTGAGACTTCTTGTTTAATCCAAGTCATCTTTCTTACTCCATATTATTAAGCATATGATACTGAATGTTTGTGATTGAAGGATTCACATGGATTATTGTGACTATGTTGTAATAGATGTTTGATTGTAGTGTTGTCATAATTTTTTCAGTTTCCTGAAGCTCTGAATCCAAGAGGATCTTGTTTTCTGATCTTTTCCTCCTTAGGCTGTTGTAAGAACTGACATTCATAGCATACCTCTTCACTCTCCTTAAGGTATTCCCCCTACTCAACACTATACCAAAATTTACTGACTGAAGTTAGACCAAGACCTCACCTGCTTATGCTCTCCGATCCAGTTTTCTGAGTTAGAATGATACCATCCTGAGTCTGTGTCCATTATATCGCCTTTATATTTATTTTTCGTGACATACAAACTGATGGGTATCAGGCTTACCTCTGTCACAGTCCAGGGGTGACTTTTGGTGCTAACATTTATGGTGTCATTGTCGGGGATGAAATTGAATATTTTCCCTGGGATTGAATGACAAATCTTACTAGTTATGAAGGTGCATCAAAACTTAGTACATCAAAGATTGCAATTGTGCACCTTGTGAATCCATTAAGACGACTCCATTGTTTCATCTATGGATTCTAGAGGTAGACACATGAGGTCTACTCCACAGCTTCCTCTGGCGACTCCTGAAGCTGACCCAAAGAAAATTTTCAGAAGAAGACAGACCCTTCAAGAAGGTATTTTAGCTACTGAACCAGGCATTTCTGATAATTTTCACCATCCCCCTATAGCAAATTGTTGACGGGCGAAATTGACGGCTCGTCAATTGGAAGAGTGAATCTCGTCTGGGGTTGTCTAATTAACCCAAGCCATTTGGATTAATTCACTCCGACGGGTTTAGCGGCTCTGTTGGCCGATCTAAGTCCTAAAGAAAGAAAAAAATATAACTAAAGGAAAAAAAATAACTTAATAAATAACAATCACTGAAAACTGTATATACATCTGATATATATCTACAGTTTAACTAACTAATACTTAAAAAATAATTCTAGTTATCATATGTACAATATATACAAATAATTCTATTTATAATATATATATAATATATACAAACTATGAATTTTAATCTAAATCCGTGAAAATCGAATGTAAATTGATTTTTTAGACAACAATAAAACTACTATCTAATATTTTTTATTTTTTAGACATAATAGATGTAGTCACAGTAATCTTATAATTTTACAAGCAGCCACAATAAGATAATTCTTCCTGTGAGAACTTGTGTATAAACGTTTGATCGAAATTAGAGATAAATCTCTTAATTCAAATTGAACTAATGATTACTATGTGTTATATCTGGGACATAAAAAATATGGACAATATATAATCTTTAATCATATCAACTGATAATAAACCACGATGACAAAAGCAATCATAATATATTAACAAATTGAAATAAACATGACTTGAATAAAAACATTATACAGAAAAGCTAAAGTTGTGACGTGTACTATATTCCATTCAAGTCTGTCGTGAAACATCCATAGTCTTGCCCCAGGCTGAGATGATCAATGTTTACAAAATAATAGGTTTATATAGGTTTCAGGAAACACAATTGTTTCCTGTTGATAAGATCAAGTTTGTTTCAAAAATATGGGGGATGCAACCACCCTGATTTTACT
>JZKD02S2060368.1:0-11055 GCA_000966675.3 Picea glauca | reverse complement strand
TGACTAGGTATGTGGCTAGGAAAACCCTAGCCACAGATCATTTTTCCCTTTCCTTACAAATGAATTTTCTATCAATAATTATTGTTATTGATATAATGAAATAATAAATATTACTAAATTATTTTGGATTTGCTTTTTTAAATAGAAACTGCTAATGTTTTCTAAAATGAAATAAAATAGAGCTTGTGAGAGGCTGACGGTAGGTCCCATGTTTATTCTTATTATCAAGATTCAGGAAGACATTAAAAACACAGGTGGGAAGGTATTTAAATGTGGATTTTCAAAAACCAAATATAATGATAAAATAAGTGTGCAAGAAGGTTTTTTCTAGCTTCATCCAAACGAAGAAAATTTCCATCAATGCAATCGCAATTTAATATTAATGAGCCTTACCTCTCTGGATAATTGCATCCAAGTTTTGGGTAGTGTTTATGAATCCTTGATATTTTCTTCACTCTCAACCTTCACTTTTCAACATGTAGGATGTGATACAGTCCAATTTCCAAAGAATCCCCATGAATTGTAAGTTGTGAGCATACAGGTGTTGTGCAGCTTGTGCTATAATATTTGTAACCTATGCAATGTTCTATAATTTTCTTATTAAAAATTTCTTAATTAATTAATACACTATCACTAAAAATAACAATGAAAATAAAAAATAAGAGAATTTTCATGTGTATGGATCATTGTTTATAGAATTTACATCCATATGGCGCACACATATTTGAATTTTAACTTGAATCAATTTTATTTACCTTTTTGCAACAACTATGGATTACACTCATGTAATGCCAACAAATCATCATCTTTGTTTGTAGTTCCCTCCTTTTCTTTGACTAATGTGTCATTATTATTTGAGGGAATTTTGGTTACAAGAATGGCCCAGTTGCTTGATAGAAACACTTTTCAATGATGTGATCTAGACTTTTGATTTAATTTGGTTTGGTCATGGATTATGTTTGATATCATTGCAACGATATGAGATGATTGTATTTTTCTATAAGATATGATGATTTATTGTGGCCTATGAGTTAGTTGAGTTGTATATTGATATTGATGTATGTGTGTCTAAAAGTCATATAGGCTTTATGAAATTTTAGTGATAATTGATGCCATGGGATATTGAAAATGAATATATGTTTATATGATGGAAATTACTATCTTATGTTATCTTACTAATCGTTTTTCAAGTGTCACAAGAAAACCATAGTTGAATATTGACTCGAGATTGAGTCAAGATATGTGGACCTAGGATGGGGTCAAGATGTTGATGATTTTCATATGTATATTTTTTCCTTATTGTTTATTCATTATTATTGGACAATACTATTTTATGTGTTTATCTTTATATGTGTGCAAAGATAGAATTAATAATTACTAATTAATCTTACGCATGGGAAAGGGTTCTATGAAAAAATGTGACATGATTTCCATCAGAGAGAGGAGGCCTAGGTTTCCTATTCCTACCTACTAGCCTCCCCATAGTTTAATAGGTTGAAAAATATATTTTGTTTCCTATATGTTACACAATAACTTGAGGGAAAGCCACATATTTTGTCACCCATGACGTTCTATTGAGTGGCATGCAATAACGTATTAATCCTTATTATTCATTAACCATTAGTCTCTCACTAAATGTAAGCATGTAGAGTAAAATAGGTCCCAACAGTGACATTATTCCCCCACCATGAAAAATGGATACTTCAAGGCTTTGATTCGACTCGATCTCACCCTTGGTATCATGAACTTGAAGAATTATGGATATTATGTCTAGTTCTTGGTGCAAGGTACTTGAATAGTTGTAGTGATCGTGTCTAGCTTGTGGTACCAAATACTTGACAACTCTGAGTTAACATGGTCTCACCCTTGGTATTGACTTTGGTTTGTATATGTGTATACTTTGGGAGCAAGGTATCCTTTGATCACATAATTAATTTGGAATAAATAAATTAAAAGTGCATATATGACTTGATTGCTCATGTATATTTATGCATATTTTATAAAAAGGGGAAAGTGAGATTAGGTTCACCTTGATATTTGAAAAGTACTTGGGAGTTGAAAATAAAAGAACGAAAGTGAATTTTAATTATAAGTTTTATTTCAATAGGAAAAAATCATTTTATGTGCACCCACTCAATTAGGAAAAAGAAAAAGAATTAAGGGAACATCTAGGAGTAGAAATGGGAAAGATAGTTGGAAGGTGGTAAGTAATATATTTAAATTACTAATTGTGCATGGAGGTGACATGTGTGTGGGTGAATAGTATGCATTTAATAATTAAATAATTAGCATTTTTTCATGAGAATGGAAAGTGGCACAAGTCTCAGAAGATATATAAGAAGAGAGGGTTGGGCTTGAGAGCTCATTTTTTCATCCTAATGTTTGATGGTTGTCCTAATGCTCAAATTTTTCATGGTGATATGGTTGTGAGTTTGGTCTCAATAACAACTCCATTATATTAGAGTTGGTGTACTTAGAATGATCTATATGAGCTACACATTCTTCTTTCTAGTTTTTGTACTCTTTTCATACAACCCAATACATCTTGGGGGTTCCAGGGGAAAAAGAGTACCCTAAGGATATAATTGGGTGGTCAACTGGAAATACTCTTGCAATTGGTAATTCATGGAGCTTGGAGTGAAGTTTCTAAAGAATTCACTTGGTGGAATATTAGTGCTAAATACTTAAAACGGAGGACATTTACAGCCATTTAAAAAAATGTATGATATTCCAAAAATTTAGTAAAGTATATATTTATCATTTAACATGTAGAAATTTTCCTATAGGTTTTGAGTCTCTAAATTTTCATAAATTTATTATATTGTTATGGAAGTAAAAACCTATGTTTTGAGTCACCAATATGATCTACCTGGCACTCTGAACCTTAGCATACAATCTTAAATCATTTGAGTAATTATTGAATTCTTTGGAAAATGTTTTATATCGTTTTTTTGTACAAACAAAGTCAACAATGTCCTTCCTTAAGAAAATAGCAGCAAGAAACCTAAGATCAGAGAAGAGGCTTTTATTTACCCATGTGAAAAGGGGTTATTCATTGTTAGAATCACTTTGTGAAAATAAAAATAAGTGTTGGGAATAGTAATTTTCCAATGGTCATTTTTCAAACGGTCATCTATTAAATTATTAATAACTTCCAACAGTTGACAACCTCCATTCATCCTTTAAATCCTTTAAATCATTAGCGTCGAAAATCTTTTCATTACAATTATAGTTTTATTTGTCCCTGATGATGGGTGGAGTGTCCACTCAAAACATTGGATGTTTCAATAACCCTCACACAATTTATTTCCAGAAAGATTAAGAAGCAACATTATGACTAACTGTGGAAACCTTCATACTCAAAAAATAAAGTTACTATTTATTTTTGCAATATACCATAATTATAATTCTTTACATCTCAATAATATGAATGGCATGAACATTCATTAAATATTTGAGGAAACATGACACAAGTATTCGATCAAAATGTTTTCCATATTTTTCTTGGAAGTTGTTATTCAGTAACAGTGTGCCTAGTATTGAGGGTTTGACAGTCGAGGCAAGCTAGGGTTTGAAAGTCGTGGCCACAACAGAGAGAAACATGAGAAATAGGGCAGGGGAGGTGCAAGGGGACCCCCTCATACAAACAGGTAGTGGTGGATAGAGGAAAAGGGCCAAGAAGCGAATTTTTCAAGGCACCAGCGACAGGAACCTTGGGATCAGACCCAGGGAAGAAGAAAGAAATAAGTTGGGACAAAAATGAGACCATGGAGGAAGTCTCTAAGGAGACTCAAAATGAAAATCACGAGACCAGGAAGGTTAATGGGATGGAGGAGTGCAACCCCTGCAAACCCAAAACAACATTGATACCCAAGGTGGTACTGGAAGACCCACAAACGCAACTCTACAGGGATCAAATGAAGATGCATGTGATCATATGCAAATTCATGGGGTTATGGCCCACAAAAAGAACTCTGCACAATTGGATTAAATACCACTGGAATCCAAATGGAGAAGTGGAACTCCACCTAGGCTCGAAGGGCTTCTTCACAGCAATATTTATTAACCTGGAGGATAAGGACAGAGTCTTCGAGGGAGGTCCATACTTCCACACCTCAACGGGACTCTACATGCAACCCTAGAAAGAAAAAATTTCCCCAGAGAAAGAAATGTTCAAAAAGGTACCAATATGGCTGAGACTCTATTCCCTACCCCTAGACTATTGGATGCCCTCTACCTTTGAAGCAATAGGAAAAAATTTGGGGAAATATGTGAAGACCTCAGAAGCCACCCTAAAAGAAAGATACACATCGTATACAAGAATTTGTATAGAGATGGACGTTTCAGGAGCACTCCCAGAGGCCATAAGTCAGGAATTCAGAGATGAGGAATGGATCCAAAACATAGATTACAAACAGATCCTCTTTAGATGTTGACGATTCCATGAGAATGGACACTTGATCAGAGAGTTCCCTCTAAAAAAAAGGCAGGAAGCGGTAAATCCCAAAACACAGCAAGACGAGGAAGGGTTTATAACCCCAAACCCCAGGAACAGGACAAATAAAAATAAAAATAAAACCTCAGCAAGAAATACCCATGAGATATGGAATACGATGGAAGGAAGGGACCAAACAAACAAAGGGACAATAGAAGAAAAGGACTTGGCAAAAGTTCCAGAAGTCAAGGACCAAGTAACAAAAGAGCCCACCCAACAGCCAAACATTACAACAGCTCAGGGGAGTTGCGCAACCCCGATGGATGGAGAAACAAAAGAGGAAAAAAATGACATGCAAGACATAGAGGGGGATGCAGATATGACCAAGGATGATTTTAGGGGCTAAATTTCGCTCATGGGCTAATTTTCCATGTTTTTTCCCAAAAAAATATTCACCATTCTAAAAATGATTCGCCCAAATTATATAGGATAAAATTATTTTGCCTTAAAAATCGCCCAAATTTTATACAAACTAAATGAAATCCTTAGAAGTTTGAATGTTTTTATAAAAATATCGCCAAATATTTATAGTTGGCATATGAAGGATTAGTAAGATTCGTTAAGGTTTCTAGATTTTAAAATAAATTTCCATCCTTAAAATCATCCCTGGAGATGACCCCGAGCAAAGTCGGTACAGAAGACCCCGATCTCAGAGACTTGGTGGAAAGGGAAGGGATAGACCTTCCGCACATATTAGAACAATGGAAAAGGTAGGGATTCAACATCGTACCAACAAAGAAACTCGACCGCATCCAATACCTGTTCCTCCTACGGGAGGAAGCCAAATCCAAAGGAAAAAAATGCACTCATGAGGAGATAGGACACCTAGGAGTGAAAGTTGGCGAGGGACAATCGCAACCATCACCCAAACAGACGAGAAGAAAAAAAGGCAGGAAATCAAACAACGTAGCACTATAGGAGTTGGGAGCGCTACTGATAAACTCAAGTAAGATCAAGAAAATCTTTCCCCACTCTCCCCCACATGTTTAAAAATCAAGGTTATAACTTGGAATATAAGAGGCCTAAACAACCCTAGAAAACAAAGAATCCTTAGGAACAAACTAAAGCAGGAGCAATCGGATCTCTGTTTTATTCAAGAGACGAAATGTACTACAGACAGAATGGAGGCAATCAGTAAATAACACTGGCACAAGTACAAGATGGTAGCCATCGAAGACTACCAAAGGTCAGGCGGCATACTCACTCTGTGGAACCCACAAATCCTAAATTTAATAGCAATCGAGGCAACCAGGTACACCCTAACGGCATGCATGCAAATCATAGGAAATATTGAGGAGATTCTATGCACAAATGTGTATGGGCCCCACGGGCCAATGGAAAAGAAAGGAATGATTTGAGACCTAGAAGATATAAAAGGTTGAGCCACCAACCTCCAATGGATACTGGCAGGGGACTTCAACATTATCACCTCCCTTGTGGAAAAGAAGGGTGGTACGAGAAGATTGGATCAGGATGCACAAGAGTTTTCAAATTTTATAGACAGAGCGAAGATGGTAGACCTCCAAACCAAGAATGGGCAGTTCACCTGAAACAATAAACAGATGAACCAATTCTAGGTAGCTACAAGATTTGACTGATTCCTTGTATCGTGTAACAACCCTAGTTGAATATATTCTTAGGGATTATTAAGTAAAATTTATTAGGTAATTGATTTTTCTAATAGGTTATTAACTAAACAAAGATTGGTATAATGATATTAATTAAATATTTATTAATTAATTAATTGTTATAATTTTGATTAATTAATTAATTAATTAATTACCTATTACATTCAATGACATGGGTATTAAATTTAAGAGGGTTAATAAATTTAATTGTTTAATTAAATGATTACGTATACGGAGGGGATAAGAAGCATTAAATGTAAGGATAAGAAACATTAATAATCGGATAAGACATTAACTAAGAGGATAAGACAATGAATGTATGGATAAGGAAATGAATGAGGAGGAAAGGGTCGGTGAAGGAGGAATATGACGGGGAGGAGGCTTACGAAAGAAGAGGATTTTATTTTTTGGGAGGGTTCTCTTGGATTTTGGAGGGGTTCTGAGTTTGAGTTCTGAAGTCATGGGAGGATCATTACAGGGGCACTGGTTTGTTGGGGGTTTTGGGCACGGGAGCCAAGATATCCATATGGTATCCTGGAGCTAGGAAATTGTCCTAGCTCGCAGGGAGGAAACACGGTTTGGGCAGAGTTGATCAGCGCATCAGGCAGCAGCAAGGAAGGGATAATCATATTAGCATAAATTAGCATCAGAAGCAGGTAATTTGTTATGAAAGTGCTAAGTTTTTTTTTATGTTGTAGTTAAATGTTAATCTCTGTTGAATATTGCGTATATGTTGGTGATTAAATTATTTGTGTGATAAAAATGATACATTTTGATTTAGCATTTACACATGGTACACATGGTATCAGAGCCCTGGTTCAAAATCTGGAACCAAGGGCCTACCTACCTACCTACCCACCCAGAATTTAAACACTTTTGTTTAGTTATGGTGAAACAACCAGAAACCCTTTAATTAGATAAATTTGGTCCAAGATCCAACCACACCTAACTTGCAAGCCAAGTATACATTTTGATTTAGTATATACACAGATCTATATATCAACAATATGCCCAATTGAAATTAGTATAATTCTATACATATTGAAAACCACAAAAAAAAAACTATACCATATAGTCAGCGACTATATCTTCACTTGTTTTGTTCTTGCCAATGTTAATTCCAAGAATGCCAGGACCTTCTTTTCCTCCAGGTTATTCTGTTATGTTTCTGTAGGCAAAGCCTGTTAATATCAGAAATTATATTTCAGCTTGCATCTTCTCTTTATATTGTTCTTCCAACTCCATTTCCATTTCTCGACATTTTTCTTGCAATAGTTGCAACTCTCTTGCAGTTGCCTCAAGAATCCCCTCAACTTCTTTCAGTTTAATCGATTGATTATGACATTGGGATTCAAGATCCTCCACTTTCATATGTTCAAATAATTCTCTCTTGTTTGTTGCTTCAAGTTCCTCTTGTAGTGATTTCAGTTTTTCATTGAGCTTGTTGAGTTCCATTTTCCAAGATGAACATTTTGTTGTTGTCTTTTCTTCAATATGAGAACCATTAGGCATATCAGCCACCACATTATTTTCATGCCAATGCTTACTTTCAGTGTGTTTTGGGGAACTGTTGTTGTGTTCAGAATCTTCCATCCATAATGATTCAACTCCCGTCGTTAGATCCTTTATTTTTTGAAGTTTTGTAGCAAAACCAGCTTTATCAGTTTCCTTGGTAAAAGACAATCTCATTTTTAAATTTGCACATTGTTCTTTAAACTTTTGTACAAAGGTGATGGTAAGCTCATTGAAAAATAAAGATAACGAAAAGCAAGAAGACTCAAACTATCCTCCACGACACAAAGGGAAAAAACGCTTAATAAAATGTTTAAAACGTAAAATCTATAGTAACAACACAATAAAGAAGATTCAGCAAAACCTGCACAATCGAATCATTGCCTTCATGACACCAAAGTGCCAGAGTTCTATGGTTGCTTTATCAATTGTGAACCACAATGAGGGTATGTGGTAAAACAAAATTTATGTTACCATGAATTAAATCAAAAGCAATTCAAGTGGATACTTTCAATCACTTTTCAGTCAATCAGCTACCATATAAGGCACTACACATGGGAAACCAGCTCTGGTTTGTCTGGGCGGGCGGGCTTCTCGGGGGGCTTGGTTGTTCTAATGGAGATTTTTCCATTGCACCATTATTTATATGCGTAGTGGGAGAGATGGGCCTTGTGATCAAGATCTGCAGTGGAGAGAACCAGGGCTCCCCACTCGGCAAGGGAAGAACATGTATTCTCATTCTCGTTCTCGTAATTCTTCTTGTGGTGTGCAGTGGGAAGTGGGAGCTTGGCAGCCTCCTCTGGACCTTTAACAACCCACCTACGATTCTCATTCACTCTGCTTCTTCTCCATCCCGACAGTCTCTGCCATTCAGATGCATTTGTTTGTGTATTTGTATGTGAATGCCTAGAGAATGAAAGAGAGGAATANATTAATAATCGGATAAGACATTAACTAAGAGGATAAGACAATGAATGTATGGATAAGGAAATGAATGAGGAGGAAAGGGTCGGTGAAGGAGGAATATGACGGGGAGGAGGCTTACGAAAGAAGAGGATTTTATTTTTTGGGAGGGTTCTCTTGGATTTTGGAGGGGTTCTGAGTTTGAGTTCTGAAGTCATGGGAGGATCATTACAGGGGCACTGGTTTGTTGGGGGTTTTGGGCACGGGAGCCAAGATATCCATATGGTATCCTGGAGCTAGGAAATTGTCCTAGCTCGCAGGGAGGAAACACGGTTTGGGCAGAGTTGATCAGCGCATCAGGCAGCAGCAAGGAAGGGATAATCATATTAGCATAAATTAGCATCAGAAGCAGGTAATTTGTTATGAAAGTGCTAAGTTTTTTTTTATGTTGTAGTTAAATGTTAATCTCTGTTGAATATTGCGTATATGTTGGTGATTAAATTATTTGTGTGATAAAAATGATACATTTTGATTTAGCATTTACACATGGTACACATGGTATCAGAGCCCTGGTTCAAAATCTGGAACCAAGGGCCTACCTACCTACCTACCCACCCAGAATTTAAACACTTTTGTTTAGTTATGGTGAAACAACCAGAAACCCTTTAATTAGATAAATTTGGTCCAAGATCCAACCACACCTAACTTGCAAGCCAAGTATACATTTTGATTTAGTATATACACAGATCTATATATCAACAATATGCCCAATTGAAATTAGTATAATTCTATACATATTGAAAACCACAAAAAAAAAACTATACCATATAGTCAGCGACTATATCTTCACTTGTTTTGTTCTTGCCAATGTTAATTCCAAGAATGCCAGGACCTTCTTTTCCTCCAGGTTATTCTGTTATGTTTCTGTAGGCAAAGCCTGTTAATATCAGAAATTATATTTCAGCTTGCATCTTCTCTTTATATTGTTCTTCCAACTCCATTTCCATTTCTCGACATTTTTCTTGCAATAGTTGCAACTCTCTTGCAGTTGCCTCAAGAATCCCCTCAACTTCTTTCAGTTTAATCGATTGATTATGACATTGGGATTCAAGATCCTCCACTTTCATATGTTCAAATAATTCTCTCTTGTTTGTTGCTTCAAGTTCCTCTTGTAGTGATTTCAGTTTTTCATTGAGCTTGTTGAGTTCCATTTTCCAAGATGAACATTTTGTTGTTGTCTTTTCTTCAATATGAGAACCATTAGGCATATCAGCCACCACATTATTTTCATGCCAATGCTTACTTTCAGTGTGTTTTGGGGAACTGTTGTTGTGTTCAGAATCTTCCATCCATAATGATTCAACTCCCGTCGTTAGATCCTTTATTTTTTGAAGTTTTGTAGCAAAACCAGCTTTATCAGTTTCCTTGGTAAAAGACAATCTCATTTTTAAATTTGCACATTGTTATTTAAACTTTTGTACAAAGGTGATGGTAAGCTCATTGAAAAATAAAGATAACGAAAAGCAAGAAGACTCAAACTATCCTCCACGACACAAAGGGAAAAAATTCTTAATAAAATGTTAAAAACGTAAAATCTATAGTAACAACACAATAAAGAAGATTCAGCAAAACCTGCACAATCGAATCATTGCCTTCATGACACCAAAGTGTCAGAGTTCTATGGTTGCTTTATCAATTGTGAACCACAATGAGGGTATGTGGTAAAACAAAATTTATGTTACCATGAATTAAAGCAAAAGCAATTCAAGTGGATACTTTCAATCACTTTTCAGTCAATCAGCTACCATATAAGGCACTACACATGGGAAACCAGCTCTGGTTTGTCTGGGCGGGCAGGCTTCTCGGGGGGCTTGGTTGCTCTAATGGAGATTTTTCCATTGCACCATTATTTATATGCGTAGTGGGAGAGATGGACCTTGTGAGCAAGATCTGCAGTGGAGAGAACCAAGGCTCCCCACTCGGCAAGGGAAGAACATGTATTCTCATTCTCGTTCTCGTAATTCTTCTTGTGGTGTGCAGTGGGAAGTGGGAGCTCGGCAGCCTCCTCTGGACCTTTAACACCCCACCTACGATTCTCATTCACTCTGCTTCTTCTCCATCCCGACAGTCTCTGCCATTCAGATGCATTTGTTTGTGTATTTGTATGTGAATGCCTAGAGAATGAAAGAGAGGAATAAGAGGTAGGGTGTGTAAATTCTAACCTTGTACAATATCTACTGCAAACTGATATTCAGAAAAGAACAGAAAATATGCAATGGCAAATACAAACATTACACAAAGATTTTTCACCCGGAAACTCAAACCGGGAAAACCAGCATATATTATATTGATACACTTGTGTTACATTGTTTACAATACAATATACATATAGGAGCCAGCATCATCCAAAACCCTAACCCAATGACCTGGATTAGTCCAAAACCCTAATTCCTTAACCGGAAATAGAAAAACCATCGGCAAAAACCATGTGCCGAAAACCACCTAATATCATGTGGT
>JZKD02S2060357.1:39382-52577 GCA_000966675.3 Picea glauca | reverse complement strand
AAGGTATGCCATTTTTGTTATAAATCCTTTTCTGAGAGGTTCCAAGTAGTGAAACCTAGAGGAATTGCATAAAAGACACTGAAGAATTGTTTTTACTATTTTCAGATCTTTATTCATTACAGGTACATAGTTATGATTATTTCAAGTTAGGGTTGTTGACTAATCCAAAATTAATCATGTGAGACTAAAGTAAAGTTTTATGAAAATGTTAGTCTCTATTGTTAAATTTAAGGAAGGTTTAAAGGTATGTGATCATATACACCAGGTCTATTACAGAGTTACAAATCAGATTTGGATGATGAAATTGACGAGGGCTTTTGGTTGAGGTACATGTTGGGTACATGTTTGAGACAAGTAGTTGATGAGTTGACACATACATGAGGTGTATAATTGATGATGTTGGTACATATTGATGAGTCATAATTTATGTGTATTTGATGCATGCTTGGTACATATTTGGTGCATGGTTGATGCACTCATTGATGGTACAGGTTGAGGTATATGTTGGTTTATGGTTGATGCACTTGTTTATGGTACATGTTGATTATAGGTTGTTTGGATAGGTTATTGTGATAGGTTATTTGTACAGGTTTGGTGCATGGTTGATTCATTTGTTTACGGTACAAGTTGAGGTACAGGTTGATGTATGGTACATGTTGGCACAGGTTATTGGTACAGGTTGTTATAGGTTGATTGGTACAGGTTTACAATAGTATATTTCACAGTGATAGTGTGAAAGTGGTTCCATCATTCTACTTCTACGTCAGGGCGGTTGGTCGGGGCAAGGAAAAGTGGTTGTATCCACCTTCCGATTGTAGCTGGAGTACATAAGGGGTTGTAGCCTCCTTCTGGTTGTAGCCAGATAATTCAGGAGTTGGAGATTCCCTCAGGTTGTAGCATGAGAAACTAGGGGGTTGTAGCCTCCTTCTGGTTGTAGCCAGAGAATTGGGGAGTTGAAGCTTCCTTCAGGTTGTAGTCTGAGAAACTAGGGGGTTGGAGGCCCCTTCCAGTTGCATCTGGAAAACAAAGGAATTTGGTGCTTCTAATGAATGTCATTCTTAAATACATATAAGAAAAAACATTATGTGGTTTTCTCCCGATTTGGGTTTCCACATAAAAACACTAGTGTACTGTGTATGTGTATGATTGTTCATTTGTTCATTGTTTATTTACTATGCATATATTGGATGATAATGCTACATTTATATAACACTTGCATTTTGTGGTTAAAAATGATTATTTCTCTATTACTGATTCACCCCCCCTCTCAGTAATCCAACATTTTCCCCTTTATGCGTTCTTTTGTATTTACAAGGAAGTTTTTATCCTCTATGAACAAAAGAGGGTTTTTGGTTTGAAAATTAAAAACTAAATATATTACAAGATGTAAAATGATAAAATACAAACTCCACAATTTGAATCACTCAATTTGGAGATCATATGAGTCCTACATGTGCATTTTACAGAAAGACAATTTTACCCTCCATTTTATAAAAAGTCTTCAATGTTGGTTCAAGGTAGAAGTCATATTTCATTTGAAATTGTACTTAGGGTGATATAGGTAGATTTACATTGTTATTATATTCATCCCAAATATCTTATAACTAAATTTGATCTATATAGACACATGAGCGTGCATTTCCATTAGGTCACTTTCTATTGTTTTGGTCTTTCAATTTGCAAGAAAATTTTTGCCTCTTTTATAGAGCAGACACATTTATGTTTGAAAATGAAAATAAAAATATGTACACAAGTGAAAATGATCAAATACACCCTCAAAAACTGTAATCACTCAAATTGAAGGTGTTTTAAGACCTGGACGTGCATTTTACACAAGGGAATAAATTAGAGTCTAAACACAAAACATGTATTTTTTACGTGTGAGTGTGCATTTTTAGATATGGAGACTATAACAATATTGAATTAGAGTTTTATGCAACAACGAAAACCCAATTAATCATTCTATTATTTTCCAAATGGTTGGCATGAAAAAATAGTAATGGAAACAATGAGGACTGGATGGGTGGGAAATTATAACATAGCCATCCTATAATAAGGCATAAAATATTTTATGTGTTAGGCTTTAATTTTAGAGGACACAATGAGGATTTTTAGACAAAAAACCTTATTTTGTGCATAAAGAGTAAAAATATCCTTGGAAAACAAATAGGTCAAATTGTTAAAAATGACCTTGTTGAAACACATCCCAGACTATGGTGAAATTTGCATGATTATATTAGGTATATATAGGCTTATGAAACATCCATTCCTTCAAATAAATTATGCATGCCCCATGGTGAAAAATGCACGCCCTCAAAAGGAAAAAATGCATAAAATAAACGAAAATGGGGCAGATGACAAATGCCCGTCCTAGGAAGAAAAATGCATGCCTTGTGTTGGTAATTGTATGTTGACCTTATGAAATTATATGAAAACAAGGTATTGAGGAAAATGCACACCCTGTAAGGGAAAAATGCATGTCTCAAGTTCAAATTGCATGTTGAGGGCATGGGATTGCATGTTTACATAGTAAGGAGGAATATTCACACGTTGTTAATGAAAAATGCACACCTACACTATAAAAATGCACACCCTTGACATGTTATGCAACCTTATGCTGGCCTAAACCCTAAATGGTTCTTCTTTAGTCCTTTTGAATGGTTTTCATAGGAAGATGAATGAAAATGAATGTTGATCCATTGTGTATGATTGATGCTACTATGACATATCTTATAACAACCATGAAAAGTTCATTGTCAACAAATTCTAGGAATGTGTTGAAGCATGAAGAGACACAACGAATTGTCCAACAAGTATGTTAAATTGTTATATATTTTATTATACATAGGCTCTTTTAGAATGTATTCAGTTATATTAGATAATGAGTCTAGAAAAGAGTTGCTTCTTCAACAAAATAGAAAATTGTTAGAATCTTTATTTAATGTAAATGGACACTTGTCATACTCACCTTATTTTAGATATAGTCATAACCATTGCAACCATTTTTTTTTAATGCACATAAAAATTCCACGGGTTTATCATGTGTGTTTTATTTCTGTTAAGTTGGTAGCATACTGATAAATGCAGGGCACCCCCAGTTCACTCTATTCAACCAGCATTGAAGCGATCTAACATTAAAACTTTCCCACGATTCATTTTTTCATTAAAAAGTGTGATCCAAACATTCTATCAGCGATCCTTCCACTGATATTTTCATTTAGCGATCTCTTCAATTGGATGACTCTCACCAGCGATCAATTGCTAGACCTTTGAATGGACCAACACATGAACCTGAGATAGATCATAGGTTCAAGATATAAATATATTTAGACTAACAAAAAAATGATCTTGCTAAGATTTCTGAGAAGTGACTAAATTGATTCTTGGATCTAGACCTTGGGATCAATTCCTCGCCAAAGAACATGGGCGATCCAAGTAAAAGTTGAATAGCGAAGATTGTTGCAACACTTTTTCTGGTTAACATTTTTTTTTAGCAAAAATTTGTTTGGTTAACCTTCTATGTGGCATTCAAAACCCTAAAAAAATGTAGATCACATGAGCTTGTGGTAGAAAGGACACGACTACGCAAATGTGCCATTTATCTGATCACAGGTGTATAGTTATGTTGTAGTAGAACGAGCTTCTCGATATATCATCGAGGAATTTGGCCACATAATCACAAGTTTTAAGATCCCTTAAAATCACAGTTGGGTGTAAGAAAACAGAGGTCAAATTCGTATTGGAGGCCAGCATGTAAGAAAACGTACAATGAAAAAGGGTAGCGACCAACAAGTAGTTCAAAAAATCACTCGACCGGTGGATCAGATCTCCAACTAGTAGTTCAGATTTATGTTGGTATCTCTCACAAAGATCTCTCCTAGAACCCAGACTTCTTTCACTCCAGTTTGCAACTTTCCACAATCTCCAACGAAAATATTACAATGATAATTTTGTTGGTGCAATTTTAAATTCATTCAGTTTTTTCAATTTTTTTTAAATGCCCATTTTAAACTATAAATAATCTTTATTTTATTTGGCTTATTAAAAAAAATAAACACACACACACAGAAAAACATTCATTTTATGAATACATAATGTGTGCAAAGAGTCCAATTTTTTAAAATCTTTTAGAAGCCCATGGTAAAGTGAGATAAGGGATCATTATCAGATTTTTTGAAACATATTGTATAGTGGGCATCACTTTAATTTGTAAAATCAAAGTAAAATTTTACTTTGAAGGAGCACAAGTAAAGACCATAATATTGTATTTTTTATTTCTTTCATTATTACGAAGAAATAAAGAGAGTTCACATGTCAAATTGTAATCCATCTATCAAAGAATTGATTAGAGCCAAGTGTAAATCTTAATCAATTTCTTTTTTCAAACGACTATACAAGCGAAAAGGCCAATCTCAAATAGTTTGTCTTGTTTTTGCGGTATAGTGTGTTGTGTTATTTTCTCTTTCGAGTCTGATAAACTTGAGGGATCAAAGAACTATAAGGCATGGAAACATCATATGGAAAGTACATTGATATATAATGAGCTATGGAAATAAATATTTAATGGTGACGTAAAAGAAACTAAACCTATTGACGCAACATCACTAGCTACATGGGAGCTAAAAGATGAAAAGGCATTAGCATTAAGTTATTTGAAATTGATGAAATGTATGTTCACATTGAAAATGCCTTTGATACATGGTCTGCATGGAAAACATTTAAGGATATGTTTGACACTCACCCCTGAGACAAAAAGGGTTGAATTTCAATTGAAACTGCTTCAACAAAAATTAAGTGAAGGTGGAGATGTACTCGAGTACATTTCCTGACTAAATAACATAAAACGAGTTATATCTAAGGCCATATTTATTGTTGTAGATGAAAATCAATCATCTTGATTGCGGGGTTGTCATCATCCTATAAACACTTCTTGGAAACATTGAAGTTGACTGGAAAGCTGGATAAGATCATTTTTTATCAGTTGAGTGAGTTGTTAGCTCAACATGATAAATTTTTTGGGAAGAAGAAACAAGTTGATGAAGACGTCTTCCTTACAGTAGTAAGCATTCAACTCAAAATTCAAGAGGAAGAGGAGCTCAATTCATCAACATAGGACATGGTAATCAAGAATATTAAACCTATAGAGGAAAAGGTAGAGGAAGAAGTCAAGGAAGAGGAAGAGGCAACGATCAAGAAAGAGGAAGCAATCAAGGAAGAGGAAGCAGTCAAGGAAGAGGAAACACAAATTTTCAATGAGGATCAAACAATTTCAAGAGAAATCAATCAAAAAGACCTCAAAATCGCAATAATCAATATAGAAGAGGTCGAGATTTTAGTTAGGTTGTATGCAGATGATGCAACGAAATTGGTCATTATGAAGAATATTGTCATACTTAAAGTGATAAAATACCAAATTTTAAGCAACAATCAACATATGCAAAGTATGCTAATGATCAAGATGATGATGCTTCAGAATATGTTTTTACTACACTTCAAAATCAACGACTTTAGAAGGTTCCCATTATTATCTTAAAAGTGATTATGAAGATGCTTGGATCTCAGATATTGGAGCTACTCAACATATGACTTTCCGAAGTGACTTCTTTTGGACATTTCAAGAATGTCAACTAAATTCAATATTTTTGGTTGATGATACAACACACACACATTATGGAAAAGGTTCAGTGAAAGTTTATCTTCCGGGAATTGGAGAGAAAATGATCTTGAATGTTTTGTATGTACCAACATTCAAGAAGAATTTGTTCTCCTTGGTAATGATTCAGCAAGTAGGACATCAAATAATTATGGAATATGGGTGGGTGAAAATTAACTCCACCAAACATAATCTAAAGACTGTAATGATGGGATATGAAGATGGAAATCTTCTTAGGATGAAAGGAAAATTCATTCCTCGGAAGAAAGAATTTACGGGAGTTGTGGATTCAATGACTTCACCAATAAGGTTATGGCATGTCTGATACATACATTTGAATTTTGAGATTCTCTCAGAACTTCAAAAATAGGGAATGGTACAAGGACTTATCACTTTTAAAAATGAAAATGCAAGATGTGCAACTTGCATTTATGGAAAAAAGAATAGAGAGACATTTCCAACATGTTCATGGCGTGCAAACAGATGTTTGAAACTTNAAGGTATGCCATTTTTGTTATAAATCCTTTTCTGAGAGGTTCCAAGTAGTGAAACCTAGAGGAATTGCATAAAAGACACTGAAGAATTGTTTTTACTATTTTCAGATCTTTATTCATTACAGGTACATAGTTATGATTATTTCAAGTTAGGGTTGTTGACTAATCCAAAATTAATCATGTGAGACTAAAGTAAAGTTTTATGAAAATGTTAGTCTCTATTGTTAAATTTAAGGAAGGTTTAAAGGTATGTGATCATATACACCAGGTCTATTACAGAGTTACAAATCAGATTTGGATGATGAAATTGACGAGGGCTTTTGGTTGAGGTACATGTTGGGTACATGTTTGAGACAAGTAGTTGATGAGTTGACACATACATGAGGTGTATAATTGATGATGTTGGTACATATTGATGAGTCATAATTTATGTGTATTTGATGCATGCTTGGTACATATTTGGTGCATGGTTGATGCACTCATTGATGGTACAGGTTGAGGTATATGTTGGTTTATGGTTGATGCACTTGTTTATGGTACATGTTGATTATAGGTTGTTTGGATAGGTTATTGTGATAGGTTATTTGTACAGGTTTGGTGCATGGTTGATTCATTTGTTTACGGTACAAGTTGAGGTACAGGTTGATGTATGGTACATGTTGGCACAGGTTATTGGTACAGGTTGTTATAGGTTGATTGGTACAGGTTTACAATAGTATATTTCACAGTGATAGTGTGAAAGTGGTTCCATCATTCTACTTCTACGTCAGGGCGGTTGGTCGGGGCAAGGAAAAGTGGTTGTATCCACCTTCCGATTGTAGCTGGAGTACATAAGGGGTTGTAGCCTCCTTCTGGTTGTAGCCAGATAATTCAGGAGTTGGAGATTCCCTCAGGTTGTAGCATGAGAAACTAGGGGGTTGTAGCCTCCTTCTGGTTGTAGCCAGAGAATTGGGGAGTTGAAGCTTCCTTCAGGTTGTAGTCTGAGAAACTAGGGGGTTGGAGGCCCCTTCCAGTTGCATCTGGAAAACAAAGGAATTTGGTGCTTCTAATGAATGTCATTCTTAAATACATATAAGAAAAAACATTATGTGGTTTTCTCCCGATTTGGGTTTCCACATAAAAACACTAGTGTACTGTGTATGTGTATGATTGTTCATTTGTTCATTGTTTATTTACTATGCATATATTGGATGATAATGCTACATTTATATAACACTTGCATTTTGTGGTTAAAAATGATTATTTCTCTATTACTGATTCACCCCCCCTCTCAGTAATCCAACATTTTCCCCTTTATGCGTTCTTTTGTATTTACAAGGAAGTTTTTATCCTCTATGAACAAAAGAGGGTTTTTGGTTTGAAAATTAAAAACTAAATATATTACAAGATGTAAAATGATAAAATACAAACTCCACAATTTGAATCACTCAATTTGGAGATCATATGAGTCCTACATGTGCATTTTACAGAAAGACAATTTTACCCTCCATTTTATAAAAAGTCTTCAATGTTGGTTCAAGGTAGAAGTCATATTTCATTTGAAATTGTACTTAGGGTGATATAGGTAGATTTACATTGTTATTATATTCATCCCAAATATCTTATAACTAAATTTGATCTATATAGACACATGAGCGTGCATTTCCATTAGGTCACTTTCTATTGTTTTGGTCTTTCAATTTGCAAGAAAATTTTTGCCTCTTTTATAGAGCAGACACATTTATGTTTGAAAATGAAAATAAAAATATGTACACAAGTGAAAATGATCAAATACACCCTCAAAAACTGTAATCACTCAAATTGAAGGTGTTTTAAGACCTGGACGTGCATTTTACACAAGGGAATAAATTAGAGTCTAAACACAAAACATGTATTTTTTACGTGTGAGTGTGCATTTTTAGATATGGAGACTATAACAATATTGAATTAGAGTTTTATGCAACAACGAAAACCCAATTAATCATTCTATTATTTTCCAAATGGTTGGCATGAAAAAATAGTAATGGAAACAATGAGGACTGGATGGGTGGGAAATTATAACATAGCCATCCTATAATAAGGCATAAAATATTTTATGTGTTAGGCTTTAATTTTAGAGGACACAATGAGGATTTTTAGACAAAAAACCTTATTTTGTGCATAAAGAGTAAAAATATCCTTGGAAAACAAATAGGTCAAATTGTTAAAAATGACCTTGTTGAAACACATCCCAGACTATGGTGAAATTTGCATGATTATATTAGGTATATATAGGCTTATGAAACATCCATTCCTTCAAATAAATTATGCATGCCCCATGGTGAAAAATGCACGCCCTCAAAAGGAAAAAATGCATAAAATAAACGAAAATGGGGCAGATGACAAATGCCCGTCCTAGGAAGAAAAATGCATGCCTTGTGTTGGTAATTGTATGTTGACCTTATGAAATTATATGAAAACAAGGTATTGAGGAAAATGCACACCCTGTAAGGGAAAAATGCATGTCTCAAGTTCAAATTGCATGTTGAGGGCATGGGATTGCATGTTTACATAGTAAGGAGGAATATGCACACATTGTTAATGAAAAATGCACACCTACACTATAAAAATGCACACCCTTGACATGTTATGCAACCTTATGCTGGCCTAAACCCTAAATGGTTATTCTTTAGTCCTTTTGAATGGTTTTCATAGGAAGATGAATGAAAATGGATGTTGATCCATTGTGTATGATTGATGCTACTATGACATATCTTATAACAACCATGAAAAGTTCATTGTCAACAAATTCTAGGAATGTGTTGAAGCATGGAGAGACACAACAAATTGTCCAACAAGTAGGTTAAATTGTTATATATTTTATTATACATAGGCTTTTTAAGATTGTATTCAGTTATATTAGATAATGAGTCTAGAAAAGAGTTGTTTCTTCAACAAAATAACAAATTGTTAGAATCTTTATTTAATGTAAATGAACACTTGTCATGCTCACCTTATTTTAGATATATTCATAACCATTGCAACCATTTTTTTTAATGCACATAAAAATTCCACGGGTTTATCATGTGTGTTTTATTTCGGTTAAGTTGGTAGCATACTGATAAATGTAGGGCACCCCCAGTCAACTCTATTCAACCAACATTGAAGCGATCTAACATTAAAACTTTCCCACGATTCATTTTTTCATAAAAAAGTGTGATCCAAACATTCTATCAACGATCCTTCCACTGATATTTTCATTTAGCGATCTCTTCAATTGGATGACTCTCACCAGCGATCAATTGCTAGACCTTTGAATGGACCAACACATGAACTTGAGATAGATCATAGGTTCAAGATATAAATATATTCAGACTAACAAAAAAATGATCTTGCTAAGCTTTCTGAGAAGTGACTAAATTGATTCTTGGATCTAGACCTTGGGATCAATTCCTCGCCAAAGAACGTGTGCGATCCAAGTAAAAGTTGAATAGCGAAGACTATTGCAACACTTTTTCTGGTTAACATTTTTTTTAGCAACAATTTGTTTGGTTAACCTTCTATGTGGCATTCAAAACCCTAAAAAAATGTAGATCGCATGAGCTTGTGGTAGAAAGGACACGACTACGCAAATGTGCCATTTATCTGATCACAGGTGTATAGTTATGTTGTAGTAGAACGAGATTCTCGATATATCATCGAGGAATTTGGCCACATAATCACAAGTTTTAAGATCCCTTAAAATCACAGTTGGGTGTAAGAAAACAGAGGTCAAATTCGTATTGGAGGCCAACATGTAAGAAAACGTACAGTGAAAAAGGGTAGCGACCAACAAGTAGTTCAACAAATCACTCGACTGGTGGATCATATCTCCAACTAGTAGTTCAGATTTATGTTGGTCTCTCTCACAAAGATCTCTCCTAGAACCCAGACTTCTTTCACTCCAGTTTGCAACTTTCCACAATCTCCAATGAAAATATTCCAATGATAATTTTGTTGGTGCAATTTTAAATTCATTCAGTTTTTTCAATTTTTTTTAAATGCCCATTTTAAACTATAAATAATCTTTATTTTATTTGGCTTATTAAAAAAAATAAACACACACACACAGAAAAACATTCATTTTATGAATACATAATGTGTGCAAAGAGTCCAATTTTTTAAAATCTTTTAGAAGCCCATGGTAAAGTGAGATAAGGGATCATTATCAGATTTTTTGAAACATATTGTATAGTGGGCATCACTTTAATTTGTAAAATCAAAGTAAAATTTTACTTTGAAGGAGCACAAGTAAAGACCATAATATTGTATTTTTTATTTCTTTCATTATTACGAAGAAATAAAGAGAGTTCACATGTCAAATTGTAATCCATCTATCAAAGAATTGATTAGAGCCAAGTGTAAATCTTAATCAATTTCTTTTTTCAAACGACTATACAAGCGAAAAGGCCAATCTCAAATAGTTTGTCTTGTTTTTGCGGTATAGTGTGTTGTGTTATTTTCTCTTTCGAGTCTGATAAACTTGAGGGATCAAAGAACTATAAGGCATGGAAACATCATATGGAAAGTACATTGATATATAATGAGCTATGGAAATAAATATTTAATGGTGACGTAAAAGAAACTAAACCTATTGACGCAACATCACTAGCTACATGGGAGCTAAAAGATGAAAAGGCATTAGCATTAAGTTATTTGAAATTGATGAAATGTATGTTCACATTGAAAATGCCTTTGATACATGGTCTGCATGGAAAACATTTAAGGATATGTTTGACACTCACCCCTGAGACAAAAAGGGTTGAATTTCAATTGAAACTGCTTCAACAAAAATTAAGTGAAGGTGGAGATGTACTCGAGTACATTTCCTGACTAAATAACATAAAACGAGTTATATCTAAGGCCATATTTATTGTTGTAGATGAAAATCAATCATCTTGATTGCGGGGTTGTCATCATCCTATAAACACTTCTTGGAAACATTGAAGTTGACTGGAAAGCTGGATAAGATCATTTTTTATCAGTTGAGTGAGTTGTTAGCTCAACATGATAAATTTTTTGGGAAGAAGAAACAAGTTGATGAAGACGTCTTCCTTACAGTAGTAAGCATTCAACTCAAAATTCAAGAGGAAGAGGAGCTCAATTCATCAACAAAGGACATAGTAATCAAGAACATTAAACCTATAGAGGAGAAGGTAGAGGAAGAAGTCAAGGAAGAGGAAGAGGCAATGATCAAGAAAGAGGAAGCAATTAAGGAAGAGGAAGCAGTCAAGGAAGAGGAAACACAAATTTTCAATGAGGATCAAACAATTTCAAGAGAAATCAATCAAAAAGACCTCAATATCGCAATAATCAATATAGAAGAGGTCGAGATTTTAGTTAGGTTGTATGCAGATGATGCAACAAAATTGGTCATTATGAAGAATATTGTCATAATTCAAGTGATAAAATACCAAATTTTAAGCAACAATCAACATATGAAAAGTATACTAATGATCAAGATGATGATGCTTCAGAATATGTTTTTACTACACTTCAAAATCAACAACTTTAGAAGGTTCCCATTATTCTCTTAAAAGTGATTATGAAGATGCTTAGATCTCAGATATTGGAGCTACTCAACATATGACTTTCTGAAGTGACTTCTTTTGGACATTTCAAGAATGTCAACTAAATTCAATATTTTTGGTTGATGATACAACACACACACATTATGGAAAAGGTTTAGTGAAAGTTTATCTTCCGGGAATTGGAGAGAAAATGATCTCGAATGTTTTGTATGTACCAACATTCAAGAAGAATTTGTTCTCCTTGGTAATGATTCGGCAAGTAGGACATCAAATACTTATGGAATATGGGTGGGTGAAAATTAACTCCACCAAACATAATCTAAAGACTATAATGATGGGATATGAAGATGGAAAGCTTCTTAGGATGAAAGGAAAATTCATTCCTCGGAAGAAAGAATTTACGGGAGTTGTGGATTCAATGACTTCACCAATAAGGTTATGGTATGTCTGATACATACATTTGAATTTTGAGATTCTCTCAGAACTTCAAAAATAGGGAATGGTACGAGGACTTATCACTTTTAAAAATGAAAATGCAAGATGTGCAACTTGCCTTTATGAAAAAAAGAATAGAGAGAGATTTCCAACATGTTCATGGTGTGCAAACAGATGTTTGAAAATTTTTCATAGTGATATTTGTGGATTCAACTCAAAATTCAAGAGGAAGAGGATCTCAATTCATCAACATAGGACATGGTAATCAAGAACAGTAAACCTATAGAGGAAAATGTAGAGGAAGAATTCAAGGAAGAGGAAGAGGCAACGATCAAGGAAGAGAAAACAATCAAGGAATAGGAAGCAATCAAGGAAGAGGAAACACAAATTTTCAATGAGGATCAAACAATTTCAAGTGAAATCAATCAAAAAGACCTCAAAATCGCAATAATTAGTATGGAAGAGGTTGATATTTTAGTCAAGTTGTATGCAGATGATGCAACAAAATTGATCATTATGCATAATATTGTCATACTTCAAGTGAGAAAATACCAAAGTTTAAGAAACAATCAACATTTGCAAAGTATGCTAATGATCAAGATGATGATGCTTTAGAATATGTTTTTACTACACTTCAAAATCAACAACTTTAGAAGGTTCCCATTATTCTCTTAAAAGTGATTATGAAGATGCTTGGATCTTAGATATTGGAGCTACTCAACATATGAATTTCCGAAGTGACTTCTTTTGGACATTTCAAGAATGTCAACTAAATTCTGTAATGTCCCCATTTTGGGACATTATAACATTACAACATTTCAGAGTGTTATGCCTGCCCGAGTAGCCATATAGGGGTGACTGAGAGTTCGGGAGATATTGAGGGGTTTATTTGGGCCTGACTTGTATCGTTCATCATCAGGATCCATTCCGCACAGTTGGGCTTTGGTTTAGTTGCATTCCGATAATTTTTGTAATTTTGAGTTATTATGGGTCATATCTTAATTAAATTCACTAAGAAGGTCATAATGGGCATATTACTTGGAGAAACATCTTAGTGTAATAGCTCATCAGAATTGGGAGGAAGA
>JZKD02S2060357.1:10314-36546 GCA_000966675.3 Picea glauca | reverse complement strand
GTTCCTAAATAAAAGTGAACTATGTTATATTCACGAAGTGTGAAATGTATTTTGCTCGGATATTCCGATGAGAAGAAGGGATATCACCTTTTATCTAACAACAAACTCATTGTCAGTCAAGATGTTATATTTGATAAAATATAAATCAAGAGTGTTGCAGAAATATAAAGTCTTCTTCAAAGATTGGACAAACAAGTTGATAAAGAAAAAATCATGATTCATAATCAACCAAGTCAACAACGTTGGTTTGAAATTGATTAGAGTTCTTTAGAACATGACACTTATTCCTCAACTTTATCTTCTTCTTCATAAAAAATTTCATCTGAATATTCATCCATTAGTTCATTAGATGATGACACTTCACCTCTGAATACTTCAAAGGAAAGAAGAGATTTTGTATTTATTAATCCTATCTTTAATAATGATGAAAATTCAGATCCCCAAACGAGTCAACATCAACTCCCTAAGTGGGCTATTCAACTTTTGAAATATATGAGACCTGATGAACGAAACAAAATGGGTACAAAAAGTTCAAATAGGGATGAAGGAAATTTTTCTATAATATCAAATGATTTTATTGATCCCTCAACTTTCAAAGAGGTAGTAAAACATATAGAATGGCAACAAGCAATGCTCGATGAGTATAAAGTAGTGATAGAAAATGGGACTTGGACACTTGTTGATTGTCCTCCATATGTTAATCCTATCGGATACAAGTGTATTTACCAAATCAAGTATAAGCCACATAGAACAATAGACAAGTATAAGGAAATACTTGTATCCAAGGGTTTTGCACAACAAGAAGGGATTAATTAGGAAGAAACTTTTATGCCAACAACAAAGTGGAACACAATCTGAATGGTACTTGCATTATCAACTCAAAAAGGATGGAAATTACATCAGATGGTTGTCAAAAGCACCTTCCTCCATGGAGATTTGCAGGAAGAAGTATATATGACTCAACCTCCCAGTTTTGAGCTCGAAGGATAGGAACAAAAAATTTGTAAGTTAAGCAAGACATTGTATGTCTTGAAACAAGCTCCTAGAGCGTGGTATGCCAAAATGGATGCTTATCTTCACAAAGTTTTATTTCAACAAAGTGAATATGATGATACCTTATATGTGTTATAGGATAAATCCGTAAGTGCGGACACAAACCGATCTCCCTAGATCCACCTGGATCTAGAACAAATCAAGACAGAATAATACTCTTTCCCTAGATTTAGATTGTTGAATGAACTAGGAGGCAAGAATCATGAGCATACCTTATGATCGCTTCCTTGGGTCTTTGTTGTACCAGCTTCGCTCCATTGCTCTTGTGCAGTCCAGACCAGGACAACTCAAACCAATCGAAGTGAAAACAACTTGATATATTCAACAATTAATCTATGCATATGATCAAGGAATTATGCAATAAAGTAAACTCATCTTTATGGGAAAGGGACATATTACTGTATTATATTGATAGAAAGCAAAGCTTACAACCCGAGCCTTGATGTTGCAAACCTCCTTTCGATGGCCCTTAGCTCTGACACACACACTTGCTCACTTGTATGAAGAATATCAACCACCTTTGATAACCTTGCTGGAGTTCTCTAGCTGCTGTAGCATCAATCCTTCACACAATCTTTCACAAATTCTCCAATGTCTTATTAACCCTGTTTGCTTCTAACCTTTTCCATGAGAATCCTCTCAATATATAGGAGGAAATGAATTAGTTACTTAGATAAGAATGATCCCAAGATATCAAGAAAGCCAATACTTAGATAACCATTCGAATGCCATCTCATCCTTCTAGAAGATTCCCTTCTAGAAGGTTCGAGAATTCATCCTTTTTTCCTTCTTTAGAAAGTGTTTGCACCCTAATAGTTAGACACAGTGTGAAATTCTCGCACCCTGGCTTAAGGTAGCCTGCGAGAATCATGCATTCTCGCAGGCAAACGTATAGGTAGCCTGCGAACCTTCCTCAAAATTGTGATTTCTGGAGAAAGATGAAGGTAACTTTTCTCAGGAAAAGATTCTAATGAAGAGCCTGAGTACACCATCCTTAATACATCATCATGATGACCAAAATCATGGGTAACAGAATGCCCCCCAAAGTCTGAGATTGAAATGAGTGACAGTTGATAGAGTTTGTAAGCTGCATGTGTGTATCAAGAACCAGGAGCACATCTAATCGGAGACCTGCAAACAATCAAGCATCGACAGAGTATCATATATATCAATTATGAGGTAGGCATTCCCATACTCAGATCATAGACTGATGACATTGTAGACACAGGTCATGGCCACCAATCATACATTGTGGATCCATGCTGTCAAAATATAGCATAGCCACCTGAATACACTGTGGATCTATGCGAGCAATTTCAAATCAAGACGACATAGCCACGAAACATACATAGTGGATCTATGTGTCGCAAGTTATACATACTCCATCGCAACCTAGATCACAAAGATAATATCCAGGGTCTTCAACCTCATCCCCCAAAGTACGAATCTATCCATGTGATTACATGTGTTGAAGTCGAACATGGTAGAAACCACTTGATTACCGGTCAATGATAAAACCGTTAACAAGTGCGAGGGAAATCACCATTGATGTCAATGACTCCCAAGGTACTATAGTACAATCCATCGAGTGTGAATAAATGAGTTGATATCGAACATTCGACGAAATCTCTCGATCAGGGGTCAATGATGTAAACCCACTGTCGAAAGCGAGAAAACTTGCCATTGAGGCATGCAAGCTCCAAGGTACTAAATGATTTCTAAGTTTTGATTTCGGATAATGAGCTGAAGTCGACGGAACAAAACTCGTCACAGGAGGGCCTTGATGTATCCCCCATCAATGACACGAAATGAGTAACAAAGTTTGAAGGTGAAACATAACACTTTACAAATTGAACTGGACACAGGGAAGGCCGACTCAGAAAGAATGGACAACTGCAGATGGCCGACTCAATATAGGTTTTAGGTGGACTTCTCTTGAACATATGAATGACACGACCAATGATTTGGTAGCATTGACTCAAAGACGACACATGAAATGATCTTGTAATTAATCGAAAGAGAGACAAATAGATTTCCCAAACCGGCTTCAAATGATGAATAGGGGGTGTCATGTTCAAGAGAGACACTTACTGCCAATCAATACAAAGATGAAACATATCCCTTTCCCAAATTTTCCCCCACCATTTCTGGCAAGTACCTCTTTATTTTTATGCAAGCTTGAAGAGGATCACATATGCTTGTTGATATAAGCTCATCCTTCGGACGACTCCCTCAGAGTATGTTTAACGAACCCTAAGAAGGAGTGGTTCGGTCCCATCACGGGTCTGTCAATGTTTGTTTAACGAGTCCAGAGATAGTAAACTCGAAGGCTTTTCAAGATTATAAAGTTTGGAAAAACACTTAAAATAGAACTCTCTTAGCTCCTTTTTCGTAAAATAGTCTGGATAAGACCGAAAAAGAGAGAAACTATTGCTTACCATACACGTACTTCAAATACTTTAGCGAGCGTGAAAATAGCAAGGTCGCTCGACGATCTTTTCATGTTTAGAGAGTCTGAAAAGAGCTTAAAGAAGACTCCAGGGGGGCTCCTTTTTTCGTATAACCTTGTTGAGCCCGAAAAAGCAATAAAACTATGCTCGATCACGTTCTCTTTTTTTTACGAGCATAAGAACGGACAAAAACGATGCTCGAGGTTTTATGTAAAAACCACAAAAAACAACCAAAATCACACCATAATGGAGAAAAATATGTTCATATCCTCTTTGTAATCATCAATGTTTCACACCTGCAAGTCATCACACTCATTTTTATATTAGTAATTAGGTTTAAACAATAGATAAATATAAAAACCCTAAAATGACATAGTAAAAAGTAAATTAAATGAGTAAATGCACATTGTTACCATATCATTTCACATTTTCACCATTGAGTTCCAAAAACCCCCATTTTACCCTCCGACTTTGGTGTTGATTTCCGGGAGCTACAAGAGATCATTTGATGAGCCGTTTGCAGCATTACGGTAAGATCTTCTTTCTTGATCTTTTCATGGTTTAAATGTCTGATTTCATTGGTTAATTTTTTTGTATTTTCAAGTGATTTTTGAACCCTACATGCGCGTAATAATTCTCGCAGGCTGCCCATACGGGGCCTGCGAGAATGATACTTTCTCACAGGCAAGCTTTGAGCCACCTGCGAGGGGTTTGCACTGTGTATAATAAGGCACCTGCGAGCAGTGCAAAATTCAATTTTTTTATAAATATTTATCCAATGAAAAAGATTTATATCATTAATAAAATCATTAATCCCCTTTGTATGTTTCTTATGCAGGTAAATCGCCACAAACATGTTGCTTGAGTGGCGGGAACGAGAACATGAGGAGGATAATGCAAATTCCGAGAATCATCCTCCCACCATAGCCGCATTAAGAGATTGTGGTCTCTTAAAATACTTCCGCATCCCTGGTATGAGGGCCCAGGTCCGATTATCAGAGTATCTAGTCCGAATGTGGGATCCAGATCAATAGGTTTTCATTGTGGGAGCTCATAATTTAGCCATTGACATAGAGGACATATACTTCTTGACCGGATTATCCAGACGCGGGTCTTATGTCAGTCTAGCCGGCAACAGAGGTGGCGGGTTAAAAATGAGTGAATATTGCAATCAATATTGCGTACCCGAGGCCGAAAGAAAGAAAGGGAAAGTGGCGATTTGGGGAGTAACAGACTTGAATCTTCACACTATTCTCTTCATGATTTCTCGGATGGCTGGGAGTGCCGCTCCGCATATGGCATTACAGAGATATTTCCAGTACGCCATCGAGTGTACCGAGCCCCAAGTATTTAACTGGGCTGATGCAGTATTGCGCAGTATCAAAAAACAACTGACTAAATGCAGGCGAGGTGATTTAAAACAATTTGGATATAGATCTTTACTAGTGTCCTTGTTCCTTGAGAGGGTCCCTTTATTCCAACTGCATGTTAAGTGGAACCTACCAAGTCCAAGAGATCCAAGGATGTTGAGGTGGTGTCGTCTCATGGCCCGGCACGTGGCAGGACCAATCGTCAAATATGAGGATTTTTTCTTTGACTGGTTGCAAAACCAGATGCTGATGGTCAATGACAACGCCTATGTCGGGTTGGATTTCCGAGGAGATCCGGATCTAGCACTGTCTGAGGATGCTCAGTGGGGAGACCTCGATAAGAAGTACACATGTTTTCTCATTTTAAAATGTTTTTGAATTTTAATCATATTTAAATGTTTTTTGTTTTATGTATTTATCTGAAGACTAACTCAATATGTTTGTTGATAACACAGATGTTGGACCATATAGACCTGTCGGCAGTTCTCCTATCCAGAGGCGAGGAGAAGCGGCAACAGTAGTACCACAGTATGCTGAAGATTATATGGTGGTGGAACATAATTTAGAAGGCCTGACAACAGACATTCTAGATATGACTCTGGAAGAGATTCCACGACGCGATCAGCGTCACACTGTAGGAGTTTCAGTAGCTATAGGTCGACTGCTCCGTAGGGTTTCTAGAGAAGTTGTGTGTTACCGTGAACGTCATCCATGATGTCACATTGTAGAAGCTATAAGCTTCCATCTTTGATATTTTGGTCTTCGGACAAACGTTTTTGTAAAAAAAAAACTCTTTTGATCGTTATATATACAGATGGATTCTACCGGTTTACTTTACATTGTGTGAATTTAAATGTGTTTGATTTATAAATTGTTCAAATGTCTATCCAATACATAATTTTCCAATGCATTTGTTAATGAATTAAGACATCTAGGAATATGCTGATATTCAATGTGATCGAAATATCGTTCCAAGAGGCGAATTCGCAAATACACCCTCAACAAAGTAGGACTTCAAATAGAGTAGATATTACTTAGCTGTAGTACTACAAGCTGCGAGTCGAGTTGCACAACCAAATGACGAATTCTGAGTGAGATAGCATCAACCAATAATTCAGTCACGGCGCTATACTCTGCAATGTTGTTGGTTGCACGACCAAGACATATACCTTGTAAAGATACAAGTTCGTTTGTTGGGGCATAGATTGCCCACGCAGCAGAAGCGAGGTTCCGAGTACCACGGCTAGCACCATCAGCGAAGCCAATATAGGGTAGCGAAGACTCCGACATTTGGCAATCAAACACAACGTTACACAAGGGTAGAGACCAGATAATGTCAAAAGCAAACTAAAGTAACACATGCAAAGTATGATACATAAAATACAAGTATTTGTGCACAAATGACTTATGCATAATACTTCTTCAAGTACAACCCATTCCTGGGTTCACTCAAAGGGACACCATCATAATCAACCAGCTCATACGCTCCTTTATCCAAAACTCGGCGAACAATATAAGGACCATGCCACATTGGCTCGAACTTCCCAACTCCTAAGACATCTCGATCCTGTTCATAAAGAAGAACAAGATCACCTTCAGAGAAAACGCGAGGCTTGACATGCTTTTCATACTGCGCCTTGACACGTTTCTTCTGGGCTTATATTATGAGAGTGGCGTCACGTCGAGTCTCGTCAAATCGCATCAGATACAACAAACGTTATTCTTCAGCAGAAGTATTGGGTAAGAGCTCGACAGCTAGCTTCAGAGAAGGTATCTCGCATTCTATTGGAAGAATGGCTTCCACACCATAGACCAATCGAAAAGGTGTAAACCCCGTAGTGGATTTAACATATGTCCGATACGCCCACAATGCCGAAAAAAAAATCGTGTGCCAGCTTGTTTTATGGATTCCTATCATCCGTCGAAGCATAGTTATAAGTACTTTGTTTATGGCTTCGACCTGACCATTAGCTTGTGGATAATAGGGTGTTGAGTTCTCATGACGAAGACCCAACTTTTCTGTAAGTTCAGACATCATAAAATTCCTAAAATGACTACCGTGATCAGTAACGATGGCTTGAGGAACACCAAAACGAGCTATGACATGGTTAAAAAGAAACAATGTTGCAGTCTTTCCAGTATTATCGAATGTTGGCATCGCCTCGGCCCATTTTGTAAAGTAATCAACAACTACAATGATGTAACCATGCCCCCCGACCGAGTGAGGGTGACATGTCATGAAATCAATGCCCCATTTTGTGAAAGGACCCACTGAGACCACAGGATGTAGAGGAGCAGGATGCGACCGAATTTTCTGATTGTAGGTCTGGCAGGCATGGCACTTCTGAACGGCAGTAATGCAGTCATTGAACAAGGAAGGCCAAAAATATCCTGCGCGTAAGATCTTCTGGGCAGTATCATACCCAGACATATGAACACCACATGCTCCAGAATGGCAGTCATTCAGATATTTCTCAGCTTCATCAAATGTCAGACAACGATGAAAAATAGAGTCAATTCCTCGACGGTAAAGAGTATCCCCGAGGATGATGTATTGACGTGCCTGATAACGGATGCGACATCATTCAGAACTAGACAAAGCAGGTCAGAAAGTATGGGTTTGGAGATATATAATGATATCCCCATACCAAATATCGTCTGTGCTAATAAGGAAAAGCGATTCATCGGGTAATGAATCGACTGTTACATTTTCCGTGGCAGAGTGAGGAAAATCACATATCAACTCAGCGAAAACTAAGGATTTCTTAGACGTGGTGTGAGCGAATTCCAAGTCAAACTCCTGGAGTATGAAAATCCATTTGGAGTACTTGCCCCCCAATAATTGACGTGTCAAAATATGTTACATGGGGTTGCAATGAGAAATCACAGTAGTTTTCCTTGAGAGGATATAATGCCGAAAACGTTGAACTGCTTGAACGACAGCCAATGCCAGTTTTTCAACATGTTGATACTTGATCTTTGTGGACGTGAGACTTTGACTCAAGTAATAAATAACATGTTCATCGTGTGCGTCATCCTCTTGGACCAAAACCATGCCGATGGTATACTCAGAGGCAACAAGATAAAGAAAATAATCACAACTATAATCCAGAGGAAAGAGAAGCGGAGCTCGGGTGAGGGATAACTTCAAAGCCTCAAAAGAATTGTTAGCAATAGTATCCCAAACGAAGTCTGAACCTTTCTTCAGTAGTCGGGTAAAACCACGAGTAATCTTGACATAATTAGGAATGAAATGACGAAGAAAGTTTTCTTTCCCCTGCAAACTTTGCAACTGACGCAATGTAGAAGGAGGAGGGAGATTAAGAATCGCCTCAACCTTAAGAGGATCCACCCTGATCCCTTGACGTGAAACAATGAAACCTAGAAGACGACCAGATTCTACGCAAACAACACACTTATGAGGATTTAAGCGAATATGATAGAACCGACAACGAATGAAAATAGCTTGGAGATGAGTGGGGTGATTGACTCGACGTAAAGAGTGGGCTGGTAAATCGTCCAAATAGGGTTGAACGATATGCTTTATATCGTGAAAAGCATAAGACATAGCACGTTGAAACGTCGCGCCAACGTTCTTAAGACCGAAGGGCAGTTTCCTATAGGCAAAAATACCCCAAGGACAAATAAACACAGTTTTATGTTGGTCCTTGGGAGCGATGTTAATTTGATTATAGCCGGAGAAACCATCCATGAGTGAGAATATTTCACTTCCGGCACAGTCATCAACAATCTGGTCGACGAAAGGGGTTGGAAAGTTGTCTTTTGGACAGGCTTTGTTAATATCCCTATAATCAACACATACGCGGATACTGCCACCTTTCTTATCGATCGGAACAGGGTTGGAAACCCATTCTGTCAGAGCCACAGGATAAATAAAGTCGGCTTTGAGAAGTTTTTCAACCTCAAGTTTAATAGCTGCCGCTTTACGTGGGTGTACAGGACAGAGGCGCTTCCGGACAGGTTTAGCTCCGGGGTATGTCTTTATCTCATGCACAGCAATAGAAGGGTCGATATCGGGCATCTCTTCGTAACTCCAGGCGAATATATCGCGAAATTATTTGAACAGAGATGTATAAGTGACAGTTTCCTCAGGAGAACACGAAGCTCCAATATGAACATTTTCAACTATCCCAGGTTTAACAGATATATCAATGGGAATCGTGGGAGATATATTACTGAGTTTCCCTTCGGCAAACACATCATGTGTAGATCCAAGAACGATCGATATGACAAAAACGGTCGACGGAGTCGAAATCCGTTGGTAGTTCTCGAGAGTGTGTTGTTCCAGAAAGAGTATGGAACGATGATGTCCATCGTCCCAAGGGGTGTCTTCCATGATGAACATGATCATCTCATCAGTGGGGAAAACAACACGGAAAGGATCAGGAGACAACTCATCAAGAGAAGAGGTAGAAGGTGTTGCCAATTGAATGGCGCGATAAGACGACTCAACCGGACTTAACAACATGACGTTGCCGAAACGAGTGTGATCTCTGGGGTCAGGGACTATCCAAGGGTCGGAAGACACAGGAAGTTCATGAGGTACGATGGAGATCATATTGATCGAGGCTATGGACGGGCGTGGAACATCGGGTGGCGGAATGGGAAAAGTACCCATCAATGAAGAGTCCTTTAAAAGGCTGACACCGACATTCTCGTAACCTGGCGGGGTTTTAGCTATAAATGACACATTTCCAGTACGAGTATCGGAATTAAAGAAGGCAAGTTGGTCAACTGTAACAACCTTTCCCTGATGAGGAAAACGTACTACACGGAAAAGTGTTGACACAACAACGTGCATGGAATCTATCCAGCTACGACCAAGCAGAAGATTATAATCTAGGGGAGCATCGAAAAGTTCCACTTCGACTTGGACTGTCGTACCTTCTAGATTAACGGGCAACGATGGAAGAACACCGTAAGGCTTAAAACCAGAGCCATTAAAGGCTTTCAGAGCATTTTGTGATTCATTTAAGGGAGGAGAGCCAATGGCTTTCCAACAAGCAAGAGACATTACACACGTAGAGGCACCCTCATCTATAACAGTTTGACAAATGTTCTTGTCCGAGACAACAACTTGTATCTGGAATGCAAGATGAGGGGGTAACCTTGGAGTATGGTCTTCCAAGTCAAAGACTATTAAATTCGTATCTGTTGGGTCAATTCCACCTATAGATTTCAACAGAGCATTCCGTTGTGCATGACAAGACTAAAGGACTTCAAGGGCTGACATCGCTAAAGGTGCCTGGGCCAAATATTCTACAATGCTGTAGTTCTGGGCGGCACGAGCATGAGGATTGAAAGTCGACTTGCGAACAACACCTTTAGGGGGTCGGATGACTGTATCGAGGCTTGGTCTTTCGAGATGAAGAGGACCGTTCGTAGGTGGAGTCGGTGGAGAGGGTTGTACCAAAGCAGGAGGTAAATTGTCAACCTTCTCCTTAGATGGAGAATAATCTTTGTCTCTAGTTGCGATTGCAACGTTGTTCTTCTTAGAATCACCGGTTCACATCAAAACATATGATGTCGTAGAAGTAGATGGTTGGTCATGGATGACCAACTGAGCCTGTTGTTGAGATGGGAAGGGTTGGGACAAGACTGCCGCCGTAGGTGGTTTTGGACTTCCTTGAAGGAACTTAGTAACTTCGGCACGTCGAGGACAATCCTTCGTATAGTGATCGTCACCACAGATAAGGCAAGGGTACCGTGGTTTGCACTTATCCCGATCTTCAACAGGAGCATTTTTAGTTTGTTCTGTTGGATTATTATTCTTGCCCTCCTTATTCTTGCCTCTCCCCTTTTTAGATTTACCTTTACTGTTCGGGGTAGATTGAACAACGTTCACCTCAAAGGTTTTACCGGCGGGAGTGGCAGGAGACGGAGCATTTTGAACATTAGAAGATGTAGATTTAGGGGTTGTATTTGAAATAGAATGTGAGTGGGTATGGGTAGTACCAATCACACCATCAACTGCATGCAAGGCAGCTGGAGTAGTCGAAGTGCTGAAAGTACCAGGATGGGGTAGTTCAGGTAGAAAATCGTAAAGTGTTCCCATTTGCGAATAAACGAGATCAAGATATTGGGCACGACTTATAGCTTGCTCCTCCGTAACAACACCACCCATAGCAATGTATTTACCAATTTAGTTCACAAAGGATTTCGTGAACCATTCGGCCAGTAACTGATCAGGGAGTTCAAGTTTAATGAGACATCGTCTCCGCCTCCACTCATGTATATGATCCAATATGCGAGTACCTTTAGTTTGTTTAAAAGAAGTCAAAATTTAAGTCCTGGTATCATAACAGATCGGTAACTGGTAATGTGTAAGAAAAGCCATAGCTAGGGTGTTAAAATCAGAGAAGAAACCTCGTGGCAATTCAATATACCACTTCGTAGCAGACACTGTAAGGGTTCTTTGAAAAAGACGTAGGCGAATAGAATCATCCATCAATGATTTGGACGAACACCATAGATGAAAAGTCATTACGTGATTATTCAGGTCCTCTCCCACTTTTCCATCGAATTTAGGAATGTCGGATGGAAGCTTGGCCAGAATAACGGGCCATTGGGGAGAGTGAACAATAGGATCATTTAGAATCCTAGACAAATCTGGCAAATCCAAAGTAGCAAGAAAAGGTAACTGTCGATTAGCTTGGGGGTACTGGTGACTTTGGGGTGGAAGCCCTGTCGGCAAACCAGTAGGACCGTAAGCAGTCTGCCCATATTGGGAAGACCCTGGCTAATTCGATAGTGGTTGGTGAGGATAGTAATTCCAAGGATGGTAACCTTGTGTTTGAGTAGGGACCTGAGGTTGAGTAGTATGAATATGACCCCAAATAGGATTAGGTATACCTGGATAGGGTTGGCCTAGAGTAGGGACAACTTGCTACCCCCCAGCATTTTGAGGAAAGTTCTGTAAAAACTGATTCCAATATTGGGCCAATTCACAAGGTATGTTTTGTCCAAAAGGTGAGGTTGGTCCCCCTACCGTAGGTTGTGCGCCAACTGAAGGTTGTGTAGTAATTGGATTTTGACCAATAATAGGAAATTGAATCGTACCACCTTGTCCACCAACTGGAATCTGCACATTTGGTGCCACGGTCGGGATAGTGCCACTAGGATGAGGATTGCCAGAAGGAAAAGGAGGGAGTGTTGGAATAAAATTGGGAATAGTGTACCCAGGAAAAGGAGGACCACTTGGAGAACCGGCTGGGGTTTGCAGAGGTGTTGGATTGGATGCATTCAACAAAGCATTCAACGCATGATAACCAGGTGGTAGTCTTGGAATAACGTCAGGCATTCGCTTGGTATTGATAGGAGCAAGAGTAGCTGTAGTAATTCCGGTTTGAGCACTCGTAGTATTCGCGAGATGGGCCATCTCGGGAGGAAGAAAAAAATGATAAGTGGTAGTCTCTGGTGTAGTTTCTGTCTCAAGAGACACCGGAGGGTTGATCTCGTAGACGGTAGGTGCTTCAGTACCAAAAAGGACTCGTTGGAAATCACCTGACCAAAAAGGATCTTGGCCTACTACACCGGGAGAAGGCCCAACGGTTGACTCAAAAGATGTAACAACTGCTTCTTCAGAAGAATTTAATCGCACAAAAGGTTGTTCACCACGGCGAAGGCGATAGTCCTCTCTAGTATTGGTAATTCGAAAATCTTTTAGAGAGTCAGTTCGTTCTACTTGTGGAGGTGGTGTAGTGACAACTGGAACGTCACTTGTCTCCCCGTGTGGTGGGGTGACAACTGGGACTTCACTCTGGCGAGGAGAGTCCATAGGTGTACCAGTAGGCGAAGGTTGAGAATCGTCCAGATGCTCTGGAGATAAACCTTGCATTCTATGTGAACGTCGTGGGGGAGAAATTGTAAACGAGTGACAAGCTCCGCGAAGAAATTCTTATGGCCAACTTCCATAAACAGACAACACACACTAGTAAACAAAATCTAGGAGGCAATCACCAAACAAATAAGACCTTCTAATATCGAAGCCACTAGTTGGTGATGAAATCCAACGTCGCAACAACGAGACGAGAAGGGGCGGGGCTAGGATGGAAAAGTTACGTTGACGACCTTCTTAACGGACTTACACCCTGGTGCAAGCTCCCACACATAATCGTGGGTATACCCTCCAAGGAGCCCGAGTGAGTTTGATCAATGTCAATTCCAGGTACCGTGAAGAATTTCCCCTTCACAGTCACCTTGGGTAAGAACCTAGAGAGATAGGCCACTAAGGTCACCACAAACAACAGTAAAACCTGGGGGGACATTCGTCAGTCCGATCCACACGCAAGGGAAGGGTATATAGCCCAAAATCAACTCAAAGGCTTCCACTCATAATTGTGGGTATACCTCAGAGTGACCCCTGTAATACGTGCAATCTCTACACTGATGTCAACAAAGCAGGGTGAGTAACTCTGCGAACACCAATGCGACCTAGTGCTTGACCCTTGTGTTAGAAGGGCTTCTCAGGACAATATGTTGCAAATGGAATTTAACACTCCCTAACTCAAGATGCTATTGTGTGTTTTGAGCTTTTGGAGAGTGTATCTCTCTTCCTACTCCAAAGCACTAGCCTAAGTAAATGTTGGTGTAAAATATCCCTAGAAAAGAGTTACTAGATAAATTTTAAGATTACGCAATGTTTTTAAGGGCTGTTGTTTACTCAAAGGTAACGGAAATGAAACTCATGTTTGTATGAATCTGACCCAAATAATGCAAGAATGAAAATGAAAAATAACACTTTCCGTTCAATGAATCCTATATAAGGGAGAGAGAGAAGTTTTCTAAATCAATCACGAATTATATGCAAAATTTCCTTTTTCCAATGTCAATACAAACAATCATTCATCAAATGAAAATGTACCATGTTTTCTTTTTTCACAGCTTCAACAATTCCGAAAATTTGATTTTCAATGTTTTGTAAATGATAAAAACAATTTGATGGAAGAAAACAACTGTGTTCACTTTCCAAAAAGAACTCGCACTATATCAATGAGAGAGCAGAAAATCAAATCACAAAGAATCAAGCAATAACAACCCAATCAACTCTTTCAACGAAGGCAAAAACAAAGAACAAACCGAATAGTCTTCTCAATGCAAATGCAAATGTTCTTTCAAACCATAAACAAATGAGAAAACCAAGCAAACTTAATTCCCAACCAATCACTGGATCCCAACAAATCTAACACATTCAGAATCTGAAGTCAGAGAGAATGGTTTTGCCAGAAGAGTCGAGAAATGAAAATCAAATCACACATGCTAAGAAAATCCTAGAAACGCTAATAATATTCACACATGCAAACTGAAGCAAAAAAGGTATCAATCAACAGTCCAAGAAACCAATGAGATGTATTTCAACTGATCTGGGCAGTTAGAAAGACAAAAACTCAATTCCAAAAATTTTGAAAAGACTGTTCGCAGGAAAGCTGTATAACACAGTGCGAGAATTGATGATTCTCGCAGGCCACCTTTGAGCAAGGTACGGACACCTCGCACTGAACCCTATGAGCAGGGTGCGAACCTGACCAGTTCTCGCAGGCTGCAATGGAACGCAGTGTGAGAATTCCTGAACATGCCAAAAAAATTGAAAAATGAAGTAAAATTTCAAAAATCTTCTGGACTCAGAAGGTCTGTCAGGGTATCTTGAAGACTTAGAGACTAATATGACAGGAGAAAGATGAAACCAAAGCAAATGGTCACAGAAAAACACAAAAAGCCACAGAAAAACACAAAAAAGCCACCAAATTATGGGATTGATCCCCAGCGGAGTCGCCAATTTTGTTATAGGATAAATCCGTAAGTGCGGACACAAACCGATCTCCCTAGATCCACCTGGATCTAGAACAAATCAAGACAGAATAATACTCTTTCCCTAGATTTAGATTGTTGAATGAACTAGGAGGCAAGAATCATGTGAATACCTTATGATCGCTTCCTTGGGTCTTTGTTGTACCAGCTTTGCTCCAATGATCTTGTGCAGTCCAGACCAGGACAACTCAAACCAATCAAAGTGAAAACTTCTTGATATATTCAACAATTAATCTATGCACATGATCAAGGAATTATGCAATAAAGTAAACTCATCTTTATGGGAAAGGGACATATTACTGTATTATATTGATAGAAAGAAAAGCTTACAACCTAAGCCTTGATGTTGCAAACCTCCTTTCGATGGCCCTTAGCTCTGACACACACACTTGCTCACTTGTATAAAGACGATCAACCACCTTTGATAACTTTGCTGGAGTTCTCTAGCTGCTGTAGCATCAGTCCTTCACACAATCTTTCACAAATTCTCCAAAGTCTTCTTAACCTTGTTTGCTTCTAACCTTTTCCATGAGAATCCTCTCAATATATAGGAGGAAATGAATTAGTTACTTAGATAAGAATGATCCCAATATATCAGGAAAGCCAGTACTTAGATAACCATTCGAATGCCATCTCATCCTTCTAGAAGATTCCCTTCTAGAAGGTTCGAGAATTCATCCTTTTTCCCTTCTTTAGAAAGTGTTCTCACCCTAATATTTAGACACAGTGAGAACTTCTCGCACCCTGGCTTAAGGTAGCCTGCGAGAATCATGCATTCTCGCAGGCAAACGTATAGGTAGCCTGCGAACCTTCCTCAAAACTGTGATTTTTGGAGAAAGATGAAGGTAACTTTTCTCAGGAAAAGATTCTAATGAAGAGCTTGAGTACACCATCCTTAATACATCATCACGATGACCAAAATCATGGGTAACAATATGTGCACCTACAAGGGAAAAATCTTGTAGTTTTAGTCATGAATGGTGATGACTTGATCATTACTGGAAACAATGATGATCCTATTGTACTGGTAAATAAGGAATTTCATATTGGATTCAAAATGAAAGACTTGGGATTACTTCACTATTATCTTGGAGTTGAAGTACTCCAACATTCAAACAACATTTTCATTAGTCAATACAAGTATGCATTTGAGCTATTGAAAAAAATTGGTATGGCCGATTACAAATCCGTTCTCACCTCGATGGAGCAAAATTTAAAACTTTCAAAATTGAAAGGGGGCCAGGATCGATAAACAACACAAGTTATGGGTAGTTGATTGGTAGTTGGATTTATTTGACAACCATTCATCCATAATGATCATATGCAATCAATATTCTCTCCATATTTATGCAAGAACCCAGGGAAATCCACTGGAATGCAACAAAGCGGGTTCTTAGATATATTCAAGGTACAAGAGATTATGGTCTTCTATACAAGAAGAATACAAAATTTGTACTTGTTGGATATTCAGATGCATATTTTGTTGGAAGTTTTGATGACATGGAATCAACATCATGTTACTTGATGAATATGGAATCAACGACAATTTATTAGAGTTGTAAGAGGCATACTACTATAGAAAATTCTTCTACAGAAGAAGAATATATATCAGCATGGGAAGCAACATGTGAGATAGTTTGGTTATGTAAAGTTTTACAGTATTTTGGAATTTCTCAAACATAAGCTACTTCATGTTTAATTTATAGTCAGTCGTCCATTAAACTTGCTAAAATTCCACATTTCCATAACAAAAAAAAAACATGTCGACACAAAGTATCATTACACCAGGACAGTCATTACAAAGGGCATCATCAAACCAATATATTGTCCTTTAGAAGATCGGATCTCAGATATTTTCACGAAACCACTTGGCAGGATCAAATTTACTAAGTTTAGAGAAGAACTTGGTATTTGTTCCAATGTACTTTTGGATCAAAGGGGGGGGATGTTAGATATTATGATCTTAAATAACTTAGTATAATATTATTTTACTATATTTAGGATTTTATAGAATGTATTTAGTTAAATTAGATAATGAATCTAGAAAAGAGTCGCTTCTTAGAAGCAACAAAACAACAAATTGTTAGAATCTTTATTTAATGTAAATGGACACTTGTCATACTCACATGATTATGTGATAATATTTCCATACCAAAATTTATCTTCGAATTAGTTTTGATGAGCTTGTTAAAGCTTTCATTTTCTCATGCGAGAGTAATGTTGGAGATTGTAAGCTCTCACATTTATTATGTAATTTTTTTTCCTTATTTTAATAAAATTTGTTTGTCTGAGGACAATTCTACTCTCTTCATAAATATCCTTAGAAGAGCAAAGGTTTTTGACTTTGTATTTGGACCCTTTCATTTCGAAAATGATGAGATAGAGATGTCCATAGCTAATTATGATGACATAGATATGAAACTGAAACTATTTGGCGAGAGCATTTACCTAGACATTGATTTGCTTGAAAGAGAAACAAAAATTCCATGCAAAGGGGGAGCAACATTTAACTCCAAAAAAAAACCCAAGGTAGAAAAGATGGATATGGCCAGCAAAATATGTGGGAAAATGGTATACGTTCCCAGGAACATTTTAAGAATGCTAGATGTTCGCCAGGGACTATACAAGTATTTGATTCAAATTGTCCTTAGGACAATTATGAATCATCATAAGACTGATATTTCCAGTGACTGCATGAAGCTAGTCATTTATTGGGTTGAAGACAAGGGCGTATATTTCCTTCATCTATTGGCTACAAAATTACATGATTCCCTTGAAGAAAGTAAAAAAAAAAGATTAAGTTTAGTTTCTTGGGTACATTGTAGAAAATTATTGATTTATATCGACCCGATGACCAAGAAATCCCTCTTAAAACTTACATTAAGAGATCAAAAGAAAAGAAACCCATTGAGGAAGTACCTGAATAGACTGCAGTTGATGGTGTAGAAATCCATTATGATACAGTTTCCCAAGAATAAGTTAATGATGTCAACAATTTAAGAGACATGCATGAATCTATGAATGAAGCCGAGGAGTAGGGAGGTATGGATCATTATTTGGAAATAGAAAATGATGTTTTTTTGTGTTACTTTAGAAACTATAATAGATATAATTCCTCCTAAAATGGAATTAATGGAGTATAGTGTCCCTGTTATGGGCATTGATTCTACCTATCCAAGTTTAAATGTGAACAATCCAACATATATTTTTTATAACATATTTGTTTTCTGGGCATTGAATAGAATTATGCATTACATACTTGTTACAATGGAGGATTCGTCCTCTATATACAACTAGAAGGAAAAGTGTGAATTGCAACACATCAATAATATGGAATGCTTGAAGAAAATCAGAAATCTGGAAAATGCAATTGCAAGGAAAATACAAGAATCAAGCAACAAAATACAGGGCAAAGATCGTGTTATAGCTAGATTAAAAAGTGAGGTATTCGTCATTACAGAGGAATGTAAGAGGGAAATTGATGATGCCAGCATGAAATTCGAAATGTTATTGGCTACATATACAAGAACTATTTCCAGTCTTCAAGAAGAATTGAAACGAAAACCACAACTTTTGAAAATACCTCCATTGAATACTGCAAGTAATCTGGAAGTGGATGAATTAAAAAAGAGTTTGAAGGAGAAAGAGGAACTTATTGAAAATTTTAAAACTGAATTTGAAAATAAAGTGATAGAGCTATGTCAAAAGCACAATTTAGATATTGAAGAATGTAAGAACAAAGTGAACAATTTGAAGAACGAAAATCGTAACCAAGGTAATAAGTTGAATAAAAAAAAGATTGCAATTGTGAGCACAAATGAGAATATTAGAGAACTTAAAAAGGAAATAAATATTCTTACTAAAGAAGGTAAAAATGGTAAGGATGTAGGTAAAAGTAAGGGTATGGATAAGGGAAAAGGTAAACATAAGGGTAGTGCAACAAAAGAAAATAGTACATAAATTGAAAAACAAATAGAAAGTCAGAGTAAAGAAGGTGGCAAAGATCAGGGTAAAGGTAAAATGCAGGGTATGGGTAAGGGTAAAGATATAATCTAGGGAAGTCTAGAAAAACAAAGGCCTTCAAATGACTTGGAAAATTCCATAGAAAGAAAAAAGAAGATGTATTGGGAAGCTAAAGCATTAAGTAGTGTTCTAGCTTATCTCCATGCCCCATCACCAATGGTGGAATCATTGAAGATGACAATAGATGAGAGAGATGAAAAGATTAAAGACATCAATGATAAACTCTTGTAGAACCGAAAGGAACATCATTTGGGATGTGATGTGGAGATAGAAAAGTTGAAATCCCAAATTTTTGATTTGCAACATAAATTACATAGTACAATAGTAATTGACGCAGTGCCAATTTTGTTTGTTGCATCAGAGAAACAATATTTGAGGGAACAATAGTTTGAGAATGATGTACAAAAACTGAGGGGTCAATTTCCTGACGTTCGATCCAAACTGAAAACATAAAAGGAACAAATTGAAAAGAATCAGAAGCCCAATGACGAGAAGCTTAAGAAGAATGCAGATTTGTTGAAAAAACATGCAGAAGAAAAAACAAGATTGTAATAGAAATTGCAAAATTATGCAAAGAAAATTAAAGATATAGAGAAATGATTACAACATGTGCCTACTACAACTATAGAACAATCAAAATCCTTTGCAACATCAAAGAGAGGCTCCACATATTTTTATTCATCTCAAGAGCAGGGCTTGAAGAAACCTCTCAAGAAGACTAGGGTAGATATGAAATAACATTGGTTTATATACCATGTACTTCATGTAATTACATTTAAAGATGCAATATAAATCATTATTTCAACAGTTTATTAACAATGTATTTTATTTTATGTAGTTAATGANGTGGATTCAACTCAAAATTCAAGAGGAAGAGGATCTCAATTCATCAACATAGGACATGGTAATCAAGAACAATAAACCTATAGAGGAAAATGTAGAGGAAGAATTCAAGGAAGAGAAAGAGGCAACGATCAAGGAAGAGAAAACAATCAAGGAATAGGAAGCAGTCAAGGAAGAGGAAACACAAATTTTCAACGAGGATCAAACAATTTCAAGTGAAATCAATCAAAAAGACCTCAAAATCACAATAATTAGTATGGAAGAGGTTGAGATTTTAGTCAAGTTGTATGCAGATGATGCAACAAAATTGATCATTATGCATAATATTGTCATACTTCAAGTGAGAAAATACCAAAGTTTAAGAAACGATCAACATCTACAAAGTATGCTAATGATCAAGATGATGATGCTTCAGAATATGTTTTTACTACACTTCAAAATCAACAACTTTAGAAGGTTCCCATTATTCTCTTAAAAGTGATTATGAAGATGCTTGGATCTTAGATATTGGAGCTACTCAACATATGACTTTCCGAAGTGACTTATTTTGGACATTTCAAGAATGTCAACTAAATTCAATATTTTTGGCTGATGATACAACACACACATTATGGAAAAGGTTCAATGAAAGTTTATCTTCCCGGAATTGGAGAGAAAATGATCTCGAATGTTTTGTATGTACCAACATTCAAGAATAATTTGTTCTCCTTGGTAATGATTCGATAAGCAGGACATCAAATCATTATGGAAGATGGGTGGGTGAAAATTAACTCCACCAAACATAATATGAAGACTGTAATGATGGGATATGAATATGGAAAGATTCTTAGGATGAAAGGAAAATTCATTCCTCGGAAGAAAGATTTTATGAGAGTTGTGGATTCAACAACTTCACTAATAAGGTTATGGCATGTATGATACATACATTTGAATTTTGAGAGTCTCTCACAACATCAAAAATAGGGAATGGTACAAGGACTTACCACTTTTAAAAATGAAAATGCAAGATGTGCAACTTGCATTTATGGAAAAAAGAATAGAGAGATATTTCCAATGTGTTCATGGCATGCAAACAGATGTTTGAAACTTGTTCATAGTGATCATTGTGGACCACTAGAAACTTCTCTAGGTGGCTGTAAATATTTTCTACTCTTCATTGATGATTATAGTTGAATAACTTGGGTTTTGTTTTTTAAAGGAAAATTCAGAAACCTTTGAAAGGTTCAAGGTTTTTTGACGACTGGTTGAAAACGAAGCTAAGGAAAATATTGGAAAATTACGGATCGATAATGGAGGGGATCTCACTTCCAATGAATTCCAAACTTTCTGTAGTGAAAGGGGAATCAAAAGGAAATTGAAAAATGTATATACTCCTCGGTAGAATGGAGTGACAAAAATGATGAATCACACTTTGTTATGCATGGCTAGATCCATGTTAACCTTCAAAAATTGAAGTCTCTCATACTGGGATGAAGTAATTCATATTGTTGTTTAATTAAGGAACTGATCTCCCACTACTTCTTTTGATGGGATCACACCATAGGAAGCAGGGTATGGATTCAATCCTAAAATCAAACATATTCGAGTTTTTGGTTCAGAATATTATTCATTGGTTCCTAAATAAAAGTGAACTAAGTTATATTCACGAAGTTTGAAATGTATTTTGCTTGGATATTCTGATGAGAAGAAGGGATATCACCTTTTATCTAACAACAAATTCATTGTCAGTCAAGATGTTATATTTGATGAAACATAAATCAAGAGTGTTGCAGAAATATAAAGTCTTCTTCAAAGATTGGACAAACAAGTTAATAAAGAAAAAATCATGATTCATAATCAACCAAGTCAACAACGTTGGTTTGAAATTGATTAGACTTCTTCAGAATATGACACTTATTCATCAACTTTATCTGCTTCTTCATAAAAAATTTCATCTGAATATTCATCCATTAGTTCATTAGATGATGACACTTCACCTTTGAATACTTCAAAGGAAAGAAGAGATTTTGTATTTATTAATCCTATCTTTAATAATGATGAAAATTCAGATCCCCAAACGAGTCAACATCAACTCCCTAAGTGGGCTATTCAACTTTTGAAATATATGAGACCTGATGAATGAAACAAAACGGGTACAAAAATTTCAAATAGGGATGAAGGAAAATTTTCCTTAATATCAAATGATTTTACTGAGCCCTCAACTTTCAAAGAGGTAGTAAAACATGTAGAATGGAAACAAGCAATGCTCGATGAGTATAAAGTAGTGATAGAAAATGGGACTTGGATACTTGTTGATTGTCCTCCATATGTTAATCCTATCGGATACAAGTGTGTTTACCAAGTCAAATATAAGCCACATAGAACAATAGACAAGTATAAGGAAATACTTGTATCCAAGGGTTTTGCACAACAGGAAGGGATTAATTAGGAAGAAACTTTTGTGCCAACAACAAAGTGGAACACAATCTGAATGGTACTTGCATTATCAACTCAAAAAGGATGGAAATTACATCAGATGGTTGTAAAAAGCACCTTCCTCCATGGATATTTGCAGGAAGAAGTATATATGACTCAACCTCCCAGTTTTGAGCTCGAGGGATAGGAAGAAAAAAATTGTAAGTTAAGCAAGGCATTGTATGGCTTGAAACAAGCTCCTAGAGCGTGGTATGCCAAAATGGATGCTTATCTTCACAAAGTTTTATTTCAACGAAGTGAATATGATGATACCTTATATGTGCCCCTACAAGGGAAAAATCTAGTAATTTTAGTCATGAATGTTGATGACTTGATCATTACTGGAAACAATGATGATCATATTGTACAGGTAAATAAGGAATTTCATATTGGATTCAAAATGAAAGACTTGGGATTACTTCACTATTATCTTTGAGTTGAAGTACTCCAACATTTAAACAAAATTTTCATTAGTCAATACAAGTATGCATTTGAGCTATTGAAAAAAATTGGTATGGCCGATTACAAATCTGTTCTCACCCCGATGGAGCAAAATTTAAAACTTTCAAAATTGAAAGGGGGCCAGGATCGATAAACAACACAAGTTACGGGTAGTTGATTGGTAGTTGGATTTATTTGACAACCATTCATCCATACTGATCATATGCAATCATTATTCTCTCCATATTTATGCAAGAACCCAGGGAAATCCACTGGAATGCAACAAAACGGGTTCTTAGATATATTCAAGGTACAAGAGATTATGGTCTTCTATACAAGAAGAATACAAAATTTGTACATGTTGGATATTCAGATGCATATTTTGTTGGAAGTTTTGATGACAGAGAATCAACATCATGTTACTTGATGAATATGGGATCAACGACAATTTATTAGAGTTGTAAGAAGCATACTACTATAGAAAATTCTTCTATAGAAGCAGAATATATATCAGCATGGGAAGCAACATGTGAGATAGTTTGGTTACGTAAAGTTTTACAGTATTTTGGAATTTCTCAAGTAGAAGCTACTTCATGTTTAATTGATAGCCAGTCGGCCATTAAACTTGAAAAAATTCCACATTTCCATAACAAAACAAAACATGTCGACACAAAGTATCATTACACCAGGACACTCATTGCAAAGGGCATCATCAAACCAGTATATTGTCCTTTAGAAGATCAGATCTCAGATATTTTCACGAAACCACTTGGCAGGATCAAATGTACTAAGTTTAGAGAAGAACTTGGTATTTGTTCCAATGTACTTTTGGATCAAAGGGGGGGGGATGTTAGATATTATGATCTTAAAGAACTTAGTATAATATTATTTTACTATATTTAGGATTTTCTAGAATGTATTTAGTTAGATTAGATAATGAATGTAGAAAAGAGTCGCTTCTTAGAAGCAACAAAACAACAAATTGTTAGAATCTTTATTTAATGTAAATGGACACTTGTCATACTCACATGATTATGTGATAATATTTCCATACCAAAATTTATCTTCGAATTAGTTTTGATGAGCTTGTTAAAGCTTTCATTTTCTCATGCGAGAGTAATGTTGGAGATTGTAAGCTCTCACATTTATTATGTAATTTTTTTTCCTTATTTTAATAAAATTTGTTTGTCTGAGGACAATTCTACTCTCTTCATAAATATCCTTAGAAGAGCAAAGGTTTTTGACTTTGTATTTGGACCCTTTCATTTCGAAAATGATGAGATAGAGATGTCCATAGCTAATTATGATGACATAGATATGAAACTGAAACTATTTGGCGAGAGCATTTACCTAGACATTGATTTGCTTGAAAGAGAAACAAAAATTCCATGCAAAGGGGGAGCAACATTTAACTCCAAAAAAAAACCCAAGGTAGAAAAGATGGATATGGCCAGCAAAATATGTGGGAAAATGGTATACGTTCCCAGGAACATTTTAAGAATGCTAGATGTTCGCCAGGGACTATACAAGTATTTGATTCAAATTGTCCTTAGGACAATTATGAATCATCATAAGACTGATATTTCCAGTGACTGCATGAAGCTAGTCATTTATTGGGTTGAAGACAAGGGCGTATATTTCCTTCATCTATTGGCTACAAAATTACATGATTCCCTTGAAGAAAGTAAAAAAAAAAGATTAAGTTTAGTTTCTTGGGTACATTGTAGAAAATTATTGATTTATATCGACCCGATGACCAAGAAATCCCTCTTAAAACTTACATTAAGAGATCAAAAGAAAAGAAACCCATTGAGGAAGTACCTGAATAGACTGCAGTTGATGGTGTAGAAATCCATTATGATACAGTTTCCCAAGAATAAGTTAATGATGTCAACAATTTAAGAGACATGCATGAATCTATGAATGAAGCCGAGGAGTAGGGAGGTATGGATCATTATTTGGAAATAGAAAATGATGTTTTTTTGTGTTACTTTAGAAACTATAATAGATATAATTCCTCCTAAAATGGAATTAATGGAGTATAGTGTCCCTGTTATGGGCATTGATTCTACCTATCCAAGTTTAAATGTGAACAATCCAACATATATTTTTTATAACATATTTGTTTTCTGGGCATTGAATAGAATTATGCATTACATACTTGTTACAATGGAGGATTCGTCCTCTATATACAACTAGAAGGAAAAGTGTGAATTGCAACACATCAATAATATGGAATGCTTGAAGAAAATCAGAAATCTGGAAAATGCAATTGCAAGGAAAATACAAGAATCAAGCAACAAAATACAGGGCAAAGATCGTGTTATAGCTAGATTAAAAAGTGAGGTATTCGTCATTACAGAGGAATGTAAGAGGGAAATTGATGATGCCAGCATGAAATTCGAAATGTTATTGGCTACATATACAAGAACTATTTCCAGTCTTCAAGAAGAATTGAAACGAAAACCACAACTTTTGAAAATACCTCCATTGAATACTGCAAGTAATCTGGAAGTGGATGAATTAAAAAAGAGTTTGAAGGAGAAAGAGGAACTTATTGAAAATTTTAAAACTGAATTTGAAAATAAAGTGATAGAGCTATGTCAAAAGCACAATTTAGATATTGAAGAATGTAAGAACAAAGTGAACAATTTGAAGAACGAAAATCGTAACCAAGGTAATAAGTTGAATAAAAAAAAGATTGCAATTGTGAGCACAAATGAGAATATTAGAGAACTTAAAAAGGAAATAAATATTCTTACTAAAGAAGGTAAAAATGGTAAGGATGTAGGTAAAAGTAAGGGTATGGATAAGGGAAAAGGTAAACATAAGGGTAGTGCAACAAAAGAAAATAGTACATAAATTGAAAAACAAATAGAAAGTCAGAGTAAAGAAGGTGGCAAAGATCAGGGTAAAGGTAAAATGCAGGGTATGGGTAAGGGTAAAGATATAATCTAGGGAAGTCTAGAAAAACAAAGGCCTTCAAATGACTTGGAAAATTCCATAGAAAGAAAAAAGAAGATGTATTGGGAAGCTAAAGCATTAAGTAGTGTTCTAGCTTATCTCCATGCCCCATCACCAATGGTGGAATCATTGAAGATGACAATAGATGAGAGAGATGAAAAGATTAAAGACATCAATGATAAACTCTTGTAGAACCGAAAGGAACATCATTTGGGATGTGATGTGGAGATAGAAAAGTTGAAATCCCAAATTTTTGATTTGCAACATAAATTACATAGTACAATAGTAATTGACGCAGTGCCAATTTTGTTTGTTGCATCAGAGAAACAATATTTGAGGGAACAATAGTTTGAGAATGATGTACAAAAACTGAGGGGTCAATTTCCTGACGTTCGATCCAAACTGAAAACATAAAAGGAACAAATTGAAAAGAATCAGAAGCCCAATGACGAGAAGCTTAAGAAGAATGCAGATTTGTTGAAAAAACATGCAGAAGAAAAAACAAGATTGTAATAGAAATTGCAAAATTATGCAAAGAAAATTAAAGATATAGAGAAATGATTACAACATGTGCCTACTACAACTATAGAACAATCAAAATCCTTTGCAACATCAAAGAGAGGCTCCACATATTTTTATTCATCTCAAGAGCAGGGCTTGAAGAAACCTCTCAAGAAGACTAGGGTAGATATGAAATAACATTGGTTTATATACCATGTACTTCATGTAATTACATTTAAAGATGCAATATAAATCATTATTTCAACAGTTTATTAACAATGTATTTTATTTTATGTAGTTAATGA
>JZKD02S2060346.1:29953-43226 GCA_000966675.3 Picea glauca | reverse complement strand
ATGTAGAAACTGAATATGTCATTGAGAAACTTGTCACTATACACTCATCAACCAATCTGATTTTATCACATATACCTCAAACACTATACCATAAGTCTGTACCTCAAACCATGTGCTAGAACCTCATTGTTATACAACCTCTATCTGTACCAATAACTTCAGCAACATACCTAACCAAAATCCCTCAAACATGAACCAATACTAAACTTTAGTAGATCTACCTCATATCAACTCTATAGGAAGCCATAAACTCCCAAGAGGGCATCCAACATATTTACAAGACAAACCCTCAACTTGATTCATAAATTCAACACTAAACATATGAGAACCATACCTTTTTTTCTTATTGTAGCGTTCCGTTTCCACGGTTTTTCCACTGCAATTTTTCTGCTCGGATTACTCTGCCGCACTTTTTCTGCTGCGGTATTTCTGCCGTAATTTTCCTATCGCACTTTTCCTGCTACGATTTTTCTGTCGCACTTTTTTTGCCGTACTTTTCCTACTGCACTTTTTCTTCCATACTTTTCCTTCCGCACTTTTCTTGTCGCACTTTTTCTGTTGCAGTTTTCATGCCATACTTTTTCTGCCACAATTTTTCTGCCGCACTTCTTTTGCTACAATTTTTCTGCCACATTTTTCTCTATTAATAATACCTACCCAAATAACTTTTCAAAAAAATAGATATTCAATGATATTCAAGTGTGATTTGGATGATATACCCTTGCCTCTTATTTATACTTTTATGTAGCTTCCTCAAGGGGTTATCTTCTAACCATCTTAACCCACTTTCCTTATTTTAGGCCTAACCCACTTCTAACCACTTGTCCACTTAGTAATTTCTCCATTAACTTTATTATTTAAATAATTTCCTTTGTATACAATTTGACTTATAGTACACTCATCACTTCACTTTATTATTTAAATAATTTCTTCTTTCCAACCACTTTGACTACTTTGACCTTTTGGGGCTTCTAGATGACTCGTGAGGATTCTCCAACTTCACATGGCCATAACTCTCTAACCGTAGGAGTTATATGATGTTCCACATACCACCAGAAATGGAATGAAATGTACTATCCATATAGAATATTCTTACCTGCAAATATATCAAAACTCATATCATTATCCATCAAACAAACTTGGGTCCATTTCCCAAACCTTTGTTCTACTGAAATTCGCTACTCGACTTTCATCAAGGGTTGACATCAATGACAACCAACCCAATTAATCAACAATATACACCTTTGGCATTCATGGAAACACTCTGATGTAATACTGAAGTCATGTCATGCAATACTGAAGTCATATCATACATGCTCCCCCTGGAACCATGCCTCTATGTTCTGCATCAGATAAATATCTCCCCTTTTTCATCAATGGAAAATGTATCTTTCCATCCGGGGTTGCTCGCATTGACTGAAATGTCCTTGGGGATACTCCCCCTGATTGAAATCTTCCTTAAACAATCTTCCAAATTAAACTATCATCTTTATGATGCTTCCTTGTGTAAATCGAAGACATATAAGATAAGCATTCAAAAGCATTCATTTTGGAGTAGAAATTACTTTGAGTCTCTAGAGAATATACTCAAAGGCTTCCTGTGGAAGCGGTTTTGTAAAGATGTTCGTCACTTGTTGTTTTGTGCCCACATATTCAACTCTGATGTTCGTCTCTGCAACTTGTTCCTGTAAAAAATGATACTTGATTGGAATGTGATTTGTCTTGGAGTGCATCACCGGGTTTTTTGAGATATCGATGGCACTTGTAATATCACAATAGATTGGAATGGGCTCATCATACTCAACGTGTATATCTGTCAGAGTTTTTTTCATCCATAGAACCTATGTACAACATGTTGTTGTTGCAATATACTCTGCTTTGGTTGTAGATAAGGATACTGATGATTGTTTCTTTCTTATCCATGATACTAAAAACTCACCCAAGTAGAACTTTGCTCCACTAGTGCTTTGTCAGACATCAATGCAACCTACCCAATCTGCATCTGTGTTGGCAATAAGTGATAGATCCTTTCCTTTTGGATACCATAATCCAAAATTTTTTGTTACTTTGAAATATCTGAAAATCCTCTTCACTGCTAATACATGTGATTCCTCTGGTGCTTCTTGAAATCGTGCCACCTGTCAAATTGCCTACATTACATCTGGTCTAGATGTTGTCACATATAGTAAGATACCAATAATTGAATTGTATTTCCTTTGGTCTGTAGACTTTGAATCATCATATTTGTTCAAATTGCAATTGGTTTGCATAGGAGGGATAACTAGTTTGCAATATTCCATTCTGAACCTCTTTAGCATTTCTCTGATATACTTAGTTTGAGAAATAAAAATTCTTTGGTTTCTTTGATGTATATGAAGACCCATAAAGAAGTATAATTCTCCAAGTAATGACATTTCAAATTCATTCTACATATCCTTTGCAAATTTATGGCTTAACCTATCATCAATACTTCCAAAAATAATATCCTCAACATAAACTTCAATTAATAAAATATAATCTTGAGTTACCTTGATGTAGAATTTGTTGTGTGCACTTCCTTTTCTGAACCCTGTCTGCTGTAGATATTTATCCAGTCTAGAGTACCATGCTCTAGGAGCCTGTTTTAGACCATACAAGGCCTTCTTCAATTTACACACATAATTTGCGTTCTCTAACAGCTGAAATCCTTCTGGTTGTTTGATGTAGACTTCTTCTTCAAGTTCCCCATTCATAAAAGTTGATTTCACTTCCATCTAATACACTTTAATATTATTGGATCATGTGTAAGATAAAAGAAATCAAATTGCTTTCATTCTGGTAACTAGGGAAAATGTCTCTTCAAAGTTGATTCCTTCAACCCGTGCGTATCCTTTACATAACAATATGACTTTATTCCTTGTAACATGTCCATCTTCATTCAATTTATTTCTGAATACCTACTTTGTGCCAATCACATTCTTATTCTTTGGCCTTGGAACCAATTCTCAAATGTCATTGTTCTCTATTTGATCTAATTCTTCATCCATGGCCTTATTCCATAATTCATCCTTATTGGCCTCTTCAAAATTATTTGGTTGAATCGTAGATGAGAGTGCTAGGTGCATTTTTTCTGGTGAACATATTCTTCTTCTAGTCTCAACTCCTGCATCTTTGTTTATGATAATTTGATCTGAAGGATTATTCTTCTGTACTTGTTTTCTAGGTTTCTTTTGAGGCACTTGCAAAACTTTCTCTTATATTTCTGTCTGATCCTCTTCATTTCACCTTCTACTTCTTCTTCATCTTCTTTGTAAAGTTGTTCCATTGATTCATTTTCTTCTTCCTTTAATTCTTGTCCACCTGTTTCATCAGTTTTTACATTGATTCTTTCCACAACTTTGTTCAACCTCAGATTGTAACACTTGTATGATTTTCTTGTACTTGAGTAACAAAGAAGTACTCTTTTTTCCACACGAGATTCAAACTTTCCTATTCTTCCATCTTCTCTTTTAATGTATCATTTGCTTGCAAATACTCTAAAGTACTTCACATTTGTTGGTATTCCTTTCCATAGATCATAGGGAGTTTTGTTAGTGTTATTTTTTAGCATTACTTTGTTTTGAATGTGAACTGTTGTATGCACTGCATGTGTCCAAAAAATATCTTTCAATTTGGAATCCATTAGCATTGTTTGAGACATTTCTGGTACTGTCTTGCTCTTTCTTTCAACAACTCCATTATGTTAAGGTGTCCTAAAAATGAAGAATTGCCTTTTTATTCCATGTCTTTTGCAGTAGTCCATAAAGTCCTTTGAACTGAACTCTCCTCCATTATCATATCTCAAACATTTGATTTTTGAATCCATTTCATTTTCAACCATTTCCTTGTAGACCTTGAAGTTTTCAAAAGCTTCTGACTTGTTCTTGAGAAAGTAATCTGCAGTCATTCTTGTATAATCATAAACTAATAACATAAAGTATTTCTCACCTTTTAAACCCTTTGTTGTAGTTGGTCCAACTATATCAGTATGCACAATTTTTAGTGGTACTATCATTGAGTATTCCTTTGATTTGAACCTGGTATTTTTTTTCTTTCCTCGTTGACAATGTTCGCATAAAGTGTTGGTTGGTTTCATGATCTGAGGCATTTCTCTAACAAATTCATTTATGTTGACTTTGACAAGGTTTTCAAAGTGTATGTGACCAATTCTTCTATGCCATATACAAACTTCATTTACTTTCTTAGACAACACTTTTCATTTCCAATTTCTCTTAGTACATATATGTTTCTTGAAGTTCTTGCAGTTGTTGCAATCAATTTTCCCGAACCTTCTTTTCTTATATCTCACTTCTATGAATTGAAAGTAATTTTATGACCTTGGTCACACATTTGACTTACACTTATAAGATTATATTTCATATCTTCTACTAGTAGAACATTTTCTTCCTTGGTATTCTTGCTTCCAATTCTGACTGTGGCTTTTCCAATGATTTTAGTTGAATCATCATTTTCGAAGGAAATTGATTCATCTATTTTCTTTCTTAATGTAAGAAACTTGTATTTATCACCTGTCATTTCTTTTGAACAACCACTATCAACATACCAACCAATTTTCTTCTGCTTATCTTGTAAAGCGAGTGTGCATTCTTCATTGCTATATCGATTCTTCTTTCTTATCCATGTACTCTTCTGAAGTTCATGTCTGTGACTGTTATTGTTCTATTGTGGTTCTCTAGGAGGGACTATAATTATTCACTCTTTGGCCATGAGTCCAAAGTTGTTACACTTGTAGCATTCCACTTCAGTTCTCAATGATTCAAACCTGTTGTAAATTATTCTCTGTGTTTCACTAGGCCTTCTTGGATAACCCCTTTCTGTATGACTTTCAAAGTTGTTTATGTTCATATTGTTAGCTTTACAATTCACAACTTTATGTCCAAAATTATTGCATGCATAACATAAACCAAAAAAGATAGTTTGATACCTGGGAGTTGAAGATATTCTGAAATGATTTACTCTTATGAATCTTTTTTCTCCCTAATGCCTATCTATTTCTATCAGTCATTGATTATGAAATATGAATCTTCTCGGTGGAGGAGTGTCCCTGTAATCTTCCTTGTATGTCTTCCTATCCCCTCTGATTGTTTCTTCATAGATTTTTGGATATGATTTTTTTTCTGTTGTTTTGGAGCTTGATCCCTTTTCTGTCTAATTGTATCCAAGTCTGGACTTGTTATGATGATGCTTTTGAATGCTGATAATGTCATCCAAAACTTTTGATTTGTTCTACATATTTTTATTTTGAAGATCCTTTCTTAATGTGACAATATTTTCTTCCAAATTTCCAATGATCCTGACTCTTTGTTCTAGTTATTCTTTGAGTGCTTTTTCAATTCTTTTATTGTATTCTATTTGAACCTTCAAATTTGTGATCATTTGTTCTAATTCCCGAGTGTCTTCTTTCTTGTCTAGTTTTGCTTGTAGCATCTTGTTTTTCTTCTTTTATCTTCTTATAACTTCTACAACACACAACAATTCTTCTTATTCGTCAAATTATGCCTCTTCATATTATTCTTCGGTGTCTTATTTATTAGAGTCTTCTACTACCATGAATAGAACTCTTTTTGTCTCATTGTCACTGACTTCATCTTCATCTGATGAGGAGATGTCTTCTTTGGTGCATAAGATTTTCTTGAAAGCTTTGTTTGTGGTTCTTTTGTCTTTATATGTTTTTTTTCTATTTGAGTAATCTTCATCATTCCTTTTATTTTTGTTATGAGGACATTTGTTAGAAAAATGACCAATACCATCACGATTAAAACAAATCAATGGAAACTTACCTTTATATCTATYRTTGGTTCCCTTATTCATTCTTCTGACAAAGTTGGYCATTTCTTCATCATGTTTTGAGATGTCACTGTTGTTGCTATGTTATTTTTATTTTTTCTTTCCCTTTTTCTTTGGWCTTTTGGATGATTTGAAAGCAACTTCTTTTATATTTGGATTTTCCTGTTCAATTCTCATTTCAGATGMTGTGAAGATTTCATGTAGTTAGTCGATACTTATTGAGTCTAGAACTACTCTTTCTTCTGTTGTTGATATCTTAGGATCAAATATCATAGGAAAAGACCTTAGTACCTTTTGAACAATTACAGATTCTTTAAGTTCTCCTCCCAATCCTATGATTGCATTTATGGTTTCATCGGATCATAATAAGTAAGCTGCAATATTCTCATCTTCCTTCATCTTTAGTTGTTCGAACTGACTTCTGTAAGTTTCAAGATTTGCTTCTTTGACGTTTGAATATCCTTCATAAATATTTTGAAGCTTGTCCCAAATCTCTTTAGTGGATTTACAATGTATAACTTTGGTGTATATTGATTCACAAAGACCATTCATAAGTGCATTTGTGGCTTTGGAATTATTTTTCCCAAGTTTTATTGATATTTCATTTGTCGGTGAAAATGTTGGTTCTTTGTATCCATCTATAACTGATTTCCAAATTTCAAATCCCTGTGCATGTATATATGTTTTAATCATTCTTCTCCAAAATGCATACTTTTGTCCATCAAACTGTGGTATTCCATTTTTATACATCTTGCTGCTCTCCATGATGTACCTTTCAGTGGTTAAACTGATTTCTGAAGGAATCTTCTCTGATACCAATTGTTGGATTACTGAGAGGGGGGTGAATTAGTAATAGAGAAATTGAATACTTTTTCACCATAAAATGCAAGTGTTATATCAATGTAGAATTATCATACAATAGTTGCAGAGTAAATAAAAAAAGGAACAATTAATCATACACATACACAATACACCAGTGTTTTACATGGAAACCCAAAGCGGGAGAAAACCACATAATGTTTTATCTTATATGTCTTTAAGAATTACATTTAATGGAAACACCAACTTCCTTTTTTTTCTAGCTGCAACTAGAAGGAGGCTCCAACCCCCTAGTTTCTCAGGCTACCACCTGAGGGAAGCTCCAACTCCCAAATTATCTGGCCACAACTAGAAGGAGGCTACAACCCCCTATGTTCTCTAGCTACAACTAGAAGATGGATACAACCACTTGTCCTTTCCCCATCCAACTTCCCTGAAATATAAGTGCCAAATGTAGAAACTGAATATGTCACTGAGAAACCCGTCAATGTATACTCATTAACCAATCTGATCTGATCACATATACCTCAAATGTAGAAACTAAATATCTCACTTAGAAACCTGTCACTATATACTCATCAACCAATCTGATTTGATCACATGTACCTCAAACACTATACCACAAGTCTGTACCTCAAACCATGTGCTAGAACCTCACTGTTATACAACCTCTATCTATACCAATAATTTCAACAACATACCTCAACCAAAATCCCTCAAACATGAAGCAATATTAAACTTCAGTAGACCTTCCTCAGATCAACTCTATAGCAACCCATAAACTCCCAAGAGGGCATCCAACATATTTACAAGGAAAACCCTGAATTTGATTCATAAATTCAACACTACACATATGAGAACCATACATTTTTTTCCTCTTGTATCATTTTGTTGCCGTGGTTTTGTTTTCATAAATCCACTGCCGCAATTTTTCTACCGTGATTTTTCTACCACACTTTTTTTGCTGAGGTTTTTTTGCCGCACTTTTCCTACTGTGATTTTTATGCTGAACGTTTTTTGCTGCACTTTTCCTACCATAGTTTTCCTTTTTCACTTTTCCTGCCACACTTTTTCTACCCCACTTTTTTTGTCGTAGTTTTCCTGCTACACTTTTTCTACTACAATTTTTTTGCCGCACTTTTTCTGCGACATTTTCCTACCGCCCTTTTTCTGCTGTAATTTTGCTACCACACTTTTTCTGCCACATCTTTCCAGTCACACCTTTTTTGCTGCACTTTTCTCTATCAATAATACTTTCCCAAATAAACTTTCACAAAAACAAATATTCAATGATATTCAAGTGTGATTTGAATGAGATATCGTTGCCTCTTATTTATACTTTTATGTAGCTTCCTGAAGGGGTTACCTTCTAACCATCTTAACCCACTTTATTTATTTTAGGGCTAACCCATTTCTAACCACTTGTGCACTTAATAATTTCTCCATTAACTTTATTATTTAAATAATCTCTTTTGTATCCACCTTGACTTATAGTACACTCATCACTTCACTTTATTATTTACCTTCTAAAATCTCTTAAACCACTTCCCTTATTTTAGGGCTAACCCATTTCTAACCACTTGTCCACTTAGTAAATTCTCCATTAAATTTATTTTGTATCCACTTTGAATTATAGTACACTCATCAATTCACTTTATTATTTAAATAATTTATTCTTTGCAACCACTTTGACTAATTTGAACTTTTGGGGCTTCTAGATGACTCATGAGGGTTCTCCAACTTCACATGCCCATAACACTCTAACCGTGAGGAGTTATGTGATGTTCCACATACCACCGAAAATGGAATGACATGTACCATCCATATAGAATAGTCTTACCTGCAAATATATCAAAAATCATACCATTATCCATGAAACAAACTTGGGTCCATTTGCCAAATCTTTGTGCTATGAGAATTTGCTACTAGACTTTCTTCGAGGGTTGATATCAATGAAAACCAACACAATTAATCAACACATAATTCTCCACAAGCTTGTCCGAAAATCCCCAAGGAATCGAGTATCTCAATTTGAGATAATGGATGTGAGTAACCAAAAGTGAACTCAAACATACTGAAAGAAGTGATTAGCAGTCTACTCAACAATTATATGCCTTTTACATGGAATCAAGATACACATCTTCCTGAACCTATCCACTACAACATAAAAATATTCATGACCCCCTTTTGACAGTGGTAAAGCCCCTACAAAATCCATGAAGATACTTTCCCATGGATGGGATGGAATAGGTAGTGGTGAGTATATCCCTAGTTTTATATTAGTGGGATTACAAGTAGAACAAATCACACATCCCTTTACATATTTAGTTACAATTTCTTTCATTTAAGGCTAGTTACAAAACCTTTGCAAACGAGACATAGTTTTTCCTACCCCAAAATGCCCAGACACAAGAGAAGTGTGAGCTTTCTGTATTACATGGACTCATTCACTTGTAGGAATACATAGCTTCCCAAGATGGTAGAGTAGTTTTCCCTGCATACAATAGTTATCTACCTTTGCACCATGGGTTAACTTCTCGTATACTTCTTTCAAATATTAATCCATGGTATATTGTTCCACATATCCATCATGATATAAATAAGTATTCTTCAAAATAAAAGAAGCAACAATAGGAGGTCTAGAAAGCATATCAGTTGCCTTGTTACTTGTACCCTTTTTGTACTTGATTACCAAATGAAATTGTTGTAGAAAACCCATTCATCTATAGGGTTGAGATTGTTGCAGTTTGGTTTGTTCTTGGAGATACTGTAAGGGTTGGTGATCTGTATGTATGATTTTTTCCTTCCCTAACAAGTAGTGTTTCCATTTATTTACTCTTTGAATTAATTCATACAACTCTTTATCATATGTAGGATAGTTAACAACAACTTGGTTAAAAGTTTCAGAGTGGTAACATATAGGCTTAAGATATTGCATAAATACTGCACCCATGGTGTATCTTCTACCATCTATCTCGATCTCAAAGGGACATTGAAGATTTAGCAGTGATAATACTGGTGCGGTACTGATCTTTTCCTTCAAAGTATCGAAATATTTTTGTTGATTTCCTCCCCACTGAAAAGTGTTCCTCACATTGGTTAAGGCATGCAAAGGCACTGCTATAAAGGAGAAATTTGAAATGAACCTCCTCCAATGCTGGACTGCACCTAAGAAGATTCGGATCTCAGTTACACTTTTTGTCTTAGGCCAATTTACAATTATGCAGCAGATCCCCTACCTCAGCAGGGTTTTGCGACCTCTTGGTCTCTGGATCGTTCCAAATTCTGAGCCGAAATGGCTCTTCGATCGCTTGTTGGAACCCCTTGAACAAATCTACAGGTCCCTTCTTATCTGGTGACCTTGGTCTATGACCCAAGGCTTAAACAACAATCCTTTTACATTTCGAGGTTTCGGGATTTCGCGAGTAGGGACTCCTTGTCTCACGACTCCTTCACTCTTGAACTTCCTGGTTGCCAAAATGCCGAAAAGGGATTAACGGCTCTGGCTCGTGATATTCCTCCGAATGCTTTCGGGGTTTCGTGAGTTGGGACTCTTTGTCTCATGACTCCTTCACTCTTGAACTCTTGGTTGCCAAAATGTCGAAAAGGGCTTAACGACTTTGGCTCGTGCTATTCCTCTGAATTCTTTTGGGGTTTTTCGATTCGTGGAATCGCGATGCAAGTGTCCCGCTCCTTTTTCTTTCAAATCCCCAGTTTCCAAAATGCCAAAATCCGGATGACCCAAGATCTACGGCTCATATCTCTCTCAAATTGACAGCTACGCTTATTTCGGCGTTTCACGTTTCGCGAAATCAGGGTACGAGGGATATCCCTTCTCCTTGGAATCCCTGGTTGCCAAAATGCCGAAATGTCTTGACGTTCAATAAATGGCTCACAATAACCCCTGAGATCTATGATCCATGTCTGGCCTCACTATTTCGCTATTTTTTGATTCAGGGTTTTGGGAGACAAGGACCTCTGTCCTTCCAACTCGTGATACCTGAAATCGCGATGTGGACTAACGGTCCAAATCTGCCTGTGATTGATGGTTGCTATCCCTCCTGAGATTTGGACATCAAGAATCCCTCACCGCTAACCTCCTCGCAAATCCACCTTATCCAACAACTTGCGAGGTTTCGACGTTTCTCCTCGAGAGCTCTCCATCATCCATTCAGATATTCGATATCTCCCCTCCTGGATCTACACAGTGTTAAAGCCTGTGCTCCTACCTCAAAGAATATGCCCCGTGGAATTCTCCACTGTGATCCAATGCTCAATGATGTTCTTCCTCCTGAGCTTTTACTCACTTCAGACTTAGAAGATTTTCTAAGTCTTCGAAGATTCGGTCTTCGCTTCTTCCTAGAAGATGGGTTTTTTTGGGTCTCGATAACGCTTCTATGAAACATTATTCCTCTTGAGCTTTGCCTTGTGTATGCCTCAAATTCCTGTGCACTCCTTGCGTCTAAGGGATTTCGATAACTTGGATCCAAGGGGTTTCTCATTAAGAGATTCCTCTTGATCTCTTGGTGTTCTCTCCTCGCTCAATGCACACCTTCCAGAGCTTCCATGAAGAGAAACAATTGAAACTGGAAAACTCATAGTCATCGTTTCATTCACTTGTTTATGGGACACAAGAATAACATAAAAGACAGGAAAATGTAAACACAACTAGACAACATGCATTTGGATCAATTTTCCCTCTTGTTATATTCACAAGTACCCAATGGCTACAAAATACATTCAAATTATAGTAACTCAAAAACTAAGATCTCCTACTAACTTCCAGCTCTCCCTTACAACTAATTTCTCTCTATGTTGCAAATAACCCCAACTGGGCGTACAATCTTCTACTTAACTCAAAAATATTTCTAGGGTTTCCCCTGGCTACTTGCCTATTCTAAAATTCATCCTATGCTATCTTAGTTCAATCACATTCCGGAGCCGTAGTGGAAACTCCTGCTCTGTTTACAATTTTCAAAAGGTGCCTCAAAGGGTAAAATTCGGCACTAGTTCAAGCCTGCCTCCCAGGTAAATTCCAACGTTGAGTGAAGGCATATTTCAAAAGCGGTTGTAACTACCCACGTTGAAGTTCTAGAAGAACTCTCAGTTTTGAGTGGTTCCGCCTCTGTGCATTTGCCAATGATGCTCCTATATCAAATTACATCAATCTTGGAAAGATCAATTTTAATTGTCCTCCTCCTACTATATGACCTAAGTACATAGGTCCAGTCTTGTCAAATTCACATTTATACAATTTTACATACAACTTTTCTCTTTTCAAAGTATCCAATACTTTGTTTACATGCCTCGCATGTTCATCCCAGGTCCCACTAAAAATAATAATGTATTCTATATATACAATCAAAAAATCATCTAGAAAAGGCATGGATACATCATTCATCACACGCATGAAGGTTGTCAAAGAATTAAAAATCCCAAACAACATAACTAACCACTCAAACAATGCCTGTTTGGTTTTAAAGGTAGTCTTGCATGCATCATGTTCTCCAACCCTGATTTGATGGTATCCACTGCGCAAATACAACTTAGTGAAATAAACAAATCCTTTAACTGATCAAGTAAATCATCTATACGAGGAAGAGGGTAACAATTTTTCACCGTGATTTTATTTAAAACCCAGTAATCGATACACATTTGCCCCATGCCATATTTCTTTGGCACTATCATGATCAAAGAACCATAAGGAGATGAAATCGGCCTGATGACCCCTTGATCCAATAAACCATTTTTATAACCCTAAATCTCTCTACATATGCATACCTATCCTTTTTCCCTCTTACTTGCATTTGTTTCCAAGCCATCACTGAGTTGCTCTTCTAAAAAACTCATTTTTTGAAGATGTACGTGCCCTGCACCAATACTTCCCACATACATACTCTTGTTGCACCACTACATCCCGCATACATACGAATTTTGCACCACTACATCCTGCGTATAGTTGCAAAAGTTGCAAGGAATTCACTGAGATTACAGACTATTGGGTAGTTTCCCAACTAACCACCACCTATAGCCCGTCAACCAACCAAATAGGAATCCTTTTGTCATATAAAATGAGGTGTTTGGGTCTCATTCCATCATATCGACATAAGAACAATGAAACTCTACCCATTTCACATCCCCTCCTTGCCCCAAGTAATTGCATCCCTTTTGTGAGAATTGCCTCAGAATTCCCCAATTTTCCCTTCTTTATCCATCAGAAACCCATTTTACTTCCCAAGATGAAGTTTAAGAGGAGAATCTATAATGTGGTGTACTATCAATAAAAGAAGTACTTTTCATGTCCCAAATCATGATGTGTCAAATGTTTTCATTTGATTTATGTTTTTATTCTAACATCTAACCCTTATTTGTATATGAATTGCAAGCTTGTAGCTTTCTGTTTTTATGTCTTTGAATGCAGGAAAGCCTTGGGAAGAGGCATGCAGTAAGTGAAGCTTTCAAGCACAAGAGGATCATCACCGGATGCAGAGTAGAGGTATAGTTACCTGATCCTTCTCATATTTTCTTTTCGTGTATGAGTCTTGGGTATGTTTGGGGTAGTTAGAGAAGTAGTTGAATTTTATACGGTTGTTGATCTACCTACATTATAAAACCTGGTGTAGTCACA
>JZKD02S2060335.1:36818-52578 GCA_000966675.3 Picea glauca | reverse complement strand
GCTTATTTACTCTGCAGTTATTGGATAATAATGCTTCATTGATATAACACTTGGATTATATGGTTAAATTGCTCTATTACTGATTCACCCCCCCTCTCAGTAATCCAACACCCCCTTGTTAATTTTCAAGCATAGGAGAACACATGCCAATGATGTCGGATGGAAAAATCAAGCCAATGCGCAATGGACTAGTGTCAGTGCATGACTAAAGGAATCTTTATGTTGAAGGTGATGTGGATGACCACGGTGGAAAGTGTGGTAGAGTGGTTGGTGACGTGGTAGCACAACCTACGAGGTTCCTACCTGGTTCATGAAACACGTATTTTAGTGGGTTCCCTTGGTGGTTTGAAAACCACCAAGGGGGGTGAAATTAATAGGAGGTTGCTTCCTCACCAAGATGAAAACTGGGAAGGATTTGTATTTCAGATCCCCTCCCCTTTGTTAACGATAAACAAGTTTGAGGGGGTACAAATACGGTCGTCGTTGTTGATCTACCCCGAACTCCCACCTCCCTCCATCGTCTGATCTGAGGGAGGAGTAGGTTCGTATGCCAAGAGGAAGAGAGTGGAGATGACATCATCATGACATGTTGTACCCATGTCGAAGTCAGCGTGTCACAGGGAAATTTGTGTTGCATGGTGGTTGATTCACATGTCCAGTGGATATTGAGCCAAGTGTTAAGGTAATTCAGAGTATTGGGGTAGAGTCTTGTATCGAGTCACAGGAACCACGTGTTAATCCAGGTGCCAATTTTTGACAGAGCCACATGTTTGAGGTGCCAGCTAGGCCACCTGATTGAATGTTTTATGCTCAAATGCATAAGATACACTTCGGTGGGTCGGTGCCTTGGTAGCCACGTGTCAAGGTAATTCATAGTTTTGGAGTATTGATCCATGTCGAGTCATGGGTGCCACATGATCCATGTTGAGTCACGAGGCCATGTGTCTTGGGTGTCGGCTTGATCACCAGAATGGGCCTTCAATGCTTGAGTGATTAAAATTTTACCCAAGCCTCGGTGCCTTAATGGGTATACATTCTCGGTGTGTCGAAGCCCTGGTGGGTTGACATCCTTGGTGGGTTGATATCCCCGGTGGGTCGAGGGTCTCAGTGAGCTAAGGGTCCTGGTGAGCCAGTGGTCGGTGCCACATAGGAAACCACGTCAGTGTCATATGGTCCACGCAAGATTGTACATGTGACGTGCAGTTGTGTGGGTGCCACATAGCGATGTGGTGGGTTTTGGGAAAAAAGGGCCTAGAAACTTTAGAAGGCCATAAATTTTGATCCAAAGCTCAATTTTGAGCATGGTTATAGTGATTGTAAAGATCATGATAGTAAAAATGGATTGTGAAACCAAATTTGGATTTTAGAGGCGATTAAGAAAGGTGGTTTTTGAGGAAAGAAAAGAGAAAACTTTGACACCCCACTAGCCTAAGAAAATGTTATGGGGTTGGGTGTGTTTCATAATGCCCCTCTCTCCAACATAATTTGACTTATTTATAGATTAGTTATAAAATTGGATTAGGAAGTTTGGTGGAGGAGGATTACACATAACATGTTAGGTGTTGTTGATGTTAATTTTATGTTTATGATGTTGTGATATTGGAAAAGCACAAGGAAAATCGATGCCAACATGTTTTTTGTGGTGAATCTAAAATAGTTAATTTTAACAAAACAAATGTAATGATAATAGCTACACTTTTTCCAAGAAAAAATTCACAATTTTCTATTCTAGTTCAGAATGAAAACCACATTCTTCAAGTTCTTGAAGGACATTATAAAAATAATGCAAATGCAGTTGAAAACAACATTTCCAAAAAACAAATTACAAAATTAATGTACATATCATTTCTTACCCTTTAAAAATAAGCTTCACTCCTACCCTTTCTTCCCTTCTTCCCTTCTTATCTTTTAACCTCATGCCACCCCTCTAAAGAAGGATCCACAATGGTTACTTGTAACTCAGAAGACAAGTGGACCAATTCCTTTTCGGAATCAAAGGTTTCGATTTCATGAAGTCACTTCATTCCATATAGGGATGACATGGTTACTCAAACAACACTAATATTAACCTTCTCTCAATCTATTATTTGTTGATTTTTGTCATCCTTTTCCTCATCTTCGGTCGATGGAAATGTCCAAATTTTTTATTTTTATTTTGCCACTTTTCTTTTTAAAACACGAGTTTATGCATGAGAAAAAATAATCCTATTGATGTCCTAGAATATGATAAATCTTGCACTGGAATGCTATATTCTCATAATCAAAGACCTGAGTCCATCTATTTTTTTTCATTTGAGAATCATTTTGTCTATAAGACCGTTACTTAGGTCGATCTCAATAGAAATGCAAGTATATGTGTATAATCTTGTTATAGTTCTCTCAAAATATTGTTGTATGTGATTCTTCCCAAAGTATTCCCAATTTTCTCCATAACTGAGATATGCTAGAAGTTAAAGGGAATATTTGGAAGATAAACACAAATTGACATCCAAGTAACTCACATGGAGCTTGGATAAAAAATTTGGAACCAAGGAGTTACAAAAAGTCCCACTCCTTCCCAAAACCAAGGATCAACAACAAAATCTTGGACATAATATGAATGATAAGAAAAAGAACCATAAACAAGCTTTGGAATATAGAGATATCTTATGGTTCTTTTCCCATGTTGAATGGATCCATTGGTATAAATCCAATGGAGGCCAATAACCATCAAATATACAAAGAACAATGTCTAATTCATACTTTTGATCTAGTTGAGTGACCTTCGACACTACGATCTCCTTCAATGGTTCATCTTCCACTTTATTCACTATATAGACACTATGGAGAAGAGTTGAAGTGACTATAGTGGAAGAATTTTTAGTTTTGACCACATCCTTGAATGAAATCAGCTTTGAAGTTGAAGATACCCTACTTCCCACCACTCTTGGACCCATAATCATAATACCAAACAGATACTTGAATCTTTTCATATGTTGTAGTCACACAACAAATATTTGTCTTCCAGTTGTTTACCTTAAAAAATGAGACATTGTTGGTCCATAGAAACTCTTTGTGTTTTAAATTTCCTAGAAAATCATCTAAATTCACACACAAAAGTATGGTATTCTCAACAAGATATTTTACTTTTAAATTTGCTAGAAAATCATCTAAATTCACCCACAAAAGTATGATATTCTCAATGAGAAACTTTACCATCCACTAAATTTTTCCTTTATAATAGTAATTTCAACAAAAATACATCGGGAAAAATGTCATCAAACACTTAGAATTCAATGGTTCTGGAAAAAACTTGCTCAAAAGGAAAGTATTTTATCAAACACTTGGCATTCAAGTGAAAAAAACATTTTTTCAAACATTTGTTGAGTAATCTCAAAATCTTTGATACCCAATACATCCTCAACATGTACTTACGAGCATCAAGAGTTATAGTCCCATACTATACTCCTCTTTTTCTAGGCAATATACATTTCACTCTTCAGATTTGTTTTATTCCATTTCAATATCTTAAGCAACTTCGTGTTTTTTCTATGAAAACCCCATATGTTGTTCTAAACCTTATACATGAGATAAGTATATAAACATTACATTCAATGGGAATAAATGAGAAATAGCTCTTTCTTAAAAATCTATTCAAAACATGGACACTTATATGGTTGTCTTTTCTAAGATCTTGGCCTCTCCAAACAATCCCGGAAAAAATTTATAAGATTTCATAAACAACTCTCACTAGAGGAACTATGAGTTGACCTACAAGCCCATTACCTTATGTTTTTAAAAACATGAATGTTATCATTAAAAGGGGAATAAATATGTCAATAAACATAAAGAAATGGACACACATAGCTTACCTTACATGATAAAGAAATTTAAAAATGTGGAATTGAAGAACAAGATTTGCCAAATAAACTATTAATTATAAAAAATTTGATATAAAAGAATAATAGAAAAATTAAGACACAAACATGATGAAAATAAGAATTTTTATGAAGTGAAATTTCCACAAAATAATCATTACATAAAACAACCATACATTAAAAAAATCTCGACGATAAAGAATATCAATGTTCACTTAGCAGATAAAAGAAAATTAGATAGTAAATATAAAGTTTTATAACTCTGCATAGGGTCTCATAAATCCCAAAGGATAAATTAAGTTATAACTCGTATGGTCGTATTTATCTTAAAGTGATTCTGATGATGGTTCAGTTTTTTTAATTTTGATTAAGGAAGCCATTGTCATTTTCCATAGTTTAGTTTTTTTAAAAGAGTTTTATAATGAATTTTAATTTATATAGTTTTTAATATTTTATTTTTTTATTTTTTTGAGTAATTATTATTAAAATCTAATGATAGAATTGTTGATGAAATTATAGTTTTTTATTATTTAAATTGTATTTTTAAATATATAAATAAATTTAATAAAAAAAAATTCCTATTAAATTTCATTATGTAATCTTATCAATTAATCTTTACATTTTGAACAATTCTTTTAAAATTCTAACCAAATTTTAAATAAAACTAATAAAAGATATACCCTAATAAATTAAAAAAATAAAATATTTAAAATACCTTCCCTTGCCTTGCCTTGCCTTGCCTTGCCTTGCCTTATGCTAATTCCCTTACCTTATGCTAATTCCATGATCCGTCAGCTCACAGATGAGAAAACAATGCTATAATTTTTTGTTGGCCTTTCCCATGACAAGCCTACCAACTTGGCATGTAACTTTATAGTAAATAAAACAGATTGGGGACATGCATCGTCTTTGTATGTTACATTGTTCATAACATTTTATTTTTTTAATTTATTTAACAATTATCATTAAAAGTTAGTTGTGTAATTATTGGTGAAGTTGTAATTTTTAAATGCATAAATAAATTTAATGTTAATTTTTTTATTACATTTCTTTACAATGTTAAATTTGTAATCTGGATTACTAATCTTTACAATTTCAACAATTCTTTTCCATTTTAACCAAATTTTAAATTAAACTCTTTAAAAACAGTACCGAACCAGTTAAGAAAAAATTAAATTTTTTTTAGATGGTAATCCATCAGATCAGATATGAGGAAACAATAAAATATTTAGAATACTTTCGCTTACTGTTTGTTATTGTTAATCCATCATATCACAGATGAGGATGTTGGCCTTTAACCTAACAAGCCAACTAACCTCCCATGTGACTTTACTGTTAAATTTCAGATCAGATGAACAGTATACGAATCAGAGGGGGCACATGGATCGTCCTTGTATGTTACCGCGGTGTGTCACAGACCAAGCACAATTTTCTAGGTTTACCGGACATTTATATCGCGTGAACAAGCGGTGCCCGAAGCGCTCCTTGTCTGTCTGTTCCTAGAGAGTACTCCTTGTCTGTCTGTTTCAGACTCAGGCATTCAAAATTATCGCCACCGACGATTGTTAAGAGCACTTTTAATCAGAAATATCAAGAAATCTAAATTTTATTTTTCAACTCCTGAATGTGAATTTTGATCAGTCCTGTCAGTCTGTAAGCATCTAGCAAGCTAAAGTTTAATTTTCAATCCCTGAATGTGAATTTTGATTATTGATGATGGCGATAGATCACTGGCACTGTAAGGATTTGGTGGCATGCTTCATTCATTGGTTCATAATACACATAGCCTCCCGTCCACTCTAAAGATAATCGAACTTCATCGATGCATTACGAACCGTACTGAATAAAATACTATCGGGGGCATCTTGTACGTACGTAATAACTGCACGTTAACTACTTTGTCCTCCCAGCATTACAACTTAACCAGACGTCTATTGGTTTCTCAATGAATTCCTATAAATAAGGCGAATAAATCTATATCTTAACCCCAATGTTTTGTGTGGGAATCTCACCATTTTAGTTGATTTACAATTGGGTTTCTTGAATTCGATGGCAGAAAGAAGGGGGAACCCTCAATTTCTGTTCCTGAAGGAGAAAATGAAAGCCATTTGCAGGGTTGCTAATGCCCATAAGGCCGTTGGGTCTCTACTTTCTCCAAAGAAGAGACGAACTCTGGCATTAGAAAATGAGATCGGGCAGGGTAAATCTTGCACTGCTCTTCCAAAAGATGTTCCCAAAGGGCACTGTGCAGTTTACATTGGCAGTGAACGAAGTAGATTTATCATTCCCGCCACTTATTTGAATCATTCTCTGTTCAAGGCATTGCTGGAGAAAGCCGAGGAGGAATATGGCTTTGAATACCAAATGGGACTCACCATTCCATGCGACGAAGTTGTTTTCAGGCATCTTACGACCATATTGAGGAGCAAAAAGAAAGCAGCGCTCAAAACTCTAGATGTGGTTAAGCTCACTGATTTGCATTGTCACAAAGAATTGGATTGCAAACACCGGAGTTTGTAGCTGATCATATGTACTCATCCATATGGAAAATCGTTGAATTTGCAGCTTGGTTTTGATAATCATGAGAATGCTTTACGGTCGTGGAGATTTCCAAGAACTCATTTGAACAGGATCGGATTTCAATCATGCATTGATTCCTCACTCGTGAGTTGATCAGGTACTGCCTTCTGAATATGGAAAAGAAAATTTTAGTTGTAACTCCTTCTCTCGTAGCTTCGGATGCGTTACAGAATTTTATTCCAAGAATGTAAATGAAAGACATCGTGCCTGGTTAACAGCCCGGAGATGTCTTGAGATGTCTTATGGAATCCATTAAGCAAAAGATGCAATGGAGAGGAATAGATTGCATACGAAATCGCGTTGTATATATTTTGTACAACCATAGCTGCAATATTCATTTTTCTACATAAGTAATGGTAAAGTTTTTTTAATAAAAATTTGTGATAAGAGTTTATAGAAAATATGTTTTTGGCAAAAACCCATATTGATACTCCATTTCCTTTCAAACAATTATATGTTATATTCTATTTACTAGTTAGACAATGGGTTTGGGGCACTTAAACCATCCTTCGTTTCGGAAGCAGGAATCAGATCTCAATATCGTTGTAAAAAATTGAAGAATGGACTTTTCTTATCTTACTAATGAGAAACTGTAATAGAAATGGATTAATTGAATCGAACCAAATAATTGAGAAACTGTAATTGAAATTGATTATTTGAATCGATCCAAATAACTGAAATGAGTTATTTGAAGAAACTGTAATCGAAATGAGTTATTTGGAAATGGATTATTTGAATCGATCCAAATATTGAGAAACTGTAATCGAAATCGATTATTTGAATGGATCAATATAATCGAAATGAGTTATTTGAAGAAACTGTAATCCAAATGAGTTATTTGGATTTGGAATGAGCTATTTGAAAAAACTGTAATTTAAATTTAAATGAATTATTATAGACAAAATTGTTAGAATTAATGCTTAATGCTTGGTTTGGATTTAGTTAGTCTTGAGATTGGTTTGGATTATTTGAATCGTTGGAAATGGATTATTTGAATCGATCCAAATATTGAGAAACTGTAATCGAAATCGATTATTTGAATGGATCCATATAATCGAAATGATTTAATTGAAGAAACTGTAATCCAAATGAGTTATTTGGATTTGGAATGAGCTATTTGAAGAAACTGTAATTTAAATTTAAATGAATTATTATAGACAAAATTGTTAGAATTAATGCTTAATACTGGGTTTGGGTTTAGTTAGTTGTGAGATTGGTTTGGATAGAATAGATTTAGTTAGTTGTGAAAAATCTTCTTTAATTATTTAATATTATTTATGTATATGTGGTTAAGATATTTTTTCATAAATATGCTTTATTAAGTTAATTATTGTATAAATATATATTTAGTTAATTAATAAAATAATTCATGAATATGTTTTGTTATCCTAATTATTATATAAATATATGTTTAATTAATTAATTAAATATAAAATTATTTTATGCCTAATAGATTATTAATTTAGTATTAAAGTTGGTTGTTCTGGACTAACTCTCCCATCATGAACTTTCAGAAATATCAAAGAAAAATTCTTGTATAAATATGTGCTTGTTAATTAATAAAATATAAAATTATTATGAACTTATTAATTTAGTATTAAAGTTGGTTGTTCTGGATTAACTCTCCCATCATGAACTATCAGAAATATCAAATATCCGAAGAAAATTCTTGTATAAATAGCTTGTTAACTAATAAAATATAAAATTATTTTGTTCATAATAGATTGCTAATTTGATATCAGCTAGTTGTTGTGGACTAACTCTCCATCATGAGGTTCCAGGAATATCGGAGAAAAATTCTTATATAAATATGTGCTTGGTTAATTAAGAAAATATAAAATTATTTTGTGCTTTTCTAATTTGATATAAGAGCTGGTTGTTCTATACTAACTCTCCCATCATGAGGTTTCAGGAATATCAGAAAAATGAGGAATATCAGAAAAATGTAGATGAATAGATTAATTTAGATGTGTGTGAAAGTAGATTATTAATCTTTTTTGTGAGTGATTGCTGGAAGATCGATGTTTAGATATTTGCTTGGTGTCAGAACCGCGCCTTTGACGTTCCAGGAATATCAGAAACTCTCCCATCATGAAGTTCCAGGAATATCAGAAAAATGTAGATGAATAGATTAGTTTAGATGTGGGTGAAGGTATATTATTAATTTTTTTTTGTGAGTGTTTACATATTTGCTTGGTGTCACAACCGCGCCTTTGAGGTTCCAGGAATATCAGAAAATGTAGATGAATAGATTAGTTTAGATGTGTGTGAAAGTAGATTATTAATTTTTTTTGTGAGTGACTGCTGCAAGATCGATGTTTACATATTTGCTTGGTGTCAGAACCTCGCCTTTGGTCGGAGATTGGAGGAATTTGAATCAAAAGAGTTCAGAGATCGTGTGAAGGATTTAGAGAAGATGGCGTGGGCAAGCACTTTCCATAATCTGAAACCGGATGCTCACATGAGTTGCTGTCACGATATGGAAGCTTACCTCCATCTATCTGGTCGATGATTTTCTCAGCTCATCGACTTCCTTCAGGTCAACGAGGTCACAGAAAGGACCTGCCCGTGTGCCCTCTTGCACAGCGATTTCTGCTGGGTATGGTCAACGATTACGTAAATATAGAAGGAGAGGTTTATTCGAGCAAGGAGAGAGTACTTACAGGAAATTGATTCTACATCACCGATGGTCTAGACAAAATTTTGAATTTTGTTTAGTAACATTGATTTTTATATAAACGTATGTCAATAGTTGTGAAGGACGTGGGAAGAGACATGCTGGAAAATATGCTTATTACTAATGCAATATGCATGAAGGTGAAAATTCTTTGTAAAAGAAAGCAGGAGATGCATCTTCTGTGGTAACTTACATCCCATAATTATGAAGGTGCTTGTGTTTCTTGGACGATGGATGATGCTGACTATTCTGTGGTAACTTACATCCCATAATTATGAAGGTGCTTGTGTTTCTTGGACGATGGATGATGCTGACTACGGATTATAGTTGTGATTTCTGGGTATTCCGTATCTATGCTACTTTCATAGAAAATTAGCGAATTAGATATATGGAACTAATATAGAATAGATTGCTTTCCTAGATAACTGGTCAATATAGTGGAAATCATATGTAATAGAAAATTAGCGAATTAGATATATGGAAGTAATATAGATTAGATTGTTTTCTTAGATAACTAGTGAATATAGTGTGGTGAATATAGTGGGAAACCATATGTACTTCAAGAAATGAAAGTATGTCAATAGAATAGTTATTAGTCCCATTATTACAAATAAGTCATCAAAACAATTTTATCTTCCATAAATGAAGTGGTAGTTTTAATGACTAGGAGAGAAAGAGATCAAATTTGGAAATTTTATTTTTTGTAAAATGTGTTTAGATGTTAGGTAGTTGTGAGAGATATTTTTCAACTATCAGATTCTATTTATGTGTGTGGTTGAGATATTTCATGATAAATTTGTTATGTTGTTGAAAAAATCTCTTATATAAATATATATATTTTATTAATTTAGATTTTTAATAAAATTTATAATTATTGGGTACATGATAGATTGCTAATTAAAATTATAAAAACTGTATTCAAAATTAATTATTTAAATCAATTCAAATATTTCAAATGAATTATTTTAAAAAGTTGTAATCCAAATGAATTATTTGGAAATAGCTATTTGAAAAAACTGTAATCAAAATGAGTAATTTGAATCATCCAAATAGAAAAAATTATGAAAAACTATAATCTAAATGGATTATTTGAATGCATCTCAATAATTGAAATGAGTTATTTGAAGAAAATGTAACATGTTATTTGAAGATTCAAATAAACAAAATTATGAGAAAGTGTTATCCAAATAGATTACTCGAATCCCATCCCATTGGAAAATTTTATGAGAAACTGTAATAAAAAAGGATCATTTGAATAGATACAAATAATTCAAATGAATTATTTAAAGAAATTATAATCCAAATGAGTTATTCCAATGAATCCAAATAAACAAAATTAAAATTATGGTTTTAACAATAAATATATTATTATAAATAAAACAAATTAAATATCTATTATAAGAAATTTATTACTATAAATAAAACAAATTAAATATTCATTATTATTAGTTTAATTGTTGTCTAAATAATATATATATATATATAAATAAAAAAATATAAAAGTGGATAATTGTTTTTTAAATAAAATATATTTATAATTTGACATTATTTTTAAGAAATATAATTATAGGTGCATATAGTTGTTCTTTTTCATAGTCAGTGAAGTAGTATTAAGAACTGCTAGCATTTCATTTTATTTCAATTTATATTTTTATTTTAGAATAATAATTTTAATATTTAAAATTAAAAAAAATTAAATAAATTAAAATATCAATTTTGATATTTAAAATTAAAAAAAAAAATTAATTTGTATTATATTTTATTTGTATAATAAATAATATTAAAAATAAGTTAATATTTAATATAGTTTTATAAATATTGTAAAATTAAAATTTAATATGGATATAGAAAATGTAATTAAAAGAATTTTTTTTTTATCTTTCACTTTTTTTTATTCAAAAATATATTTATAATCTTATAAAATAAGATTGTTGATATTCTTTATTGTATACTAATGTTTTGTTCTGTAATTTAATACATTTTTTTTAATTAAACTGCCATAATATTTTCAGTGGTACTTACTTTTTGTGAAAGTAACCTTTTATCTTCCAAAAAATTAGCTAAGAATTAATATCGACATGCTACCATATTTTAATATGGGTGTCCCATCTTCTTTTAAGATTAAATTTATACATTTAAAATAAATTTATACATTTAAAAAGCATTCCTTCCTTTATATTAAATATCTTATCCTTGTAAATTACATACCTAATCATAATGTTACTTTCAATATAAGAATGTGATAGGTCCGTGTCCCACCTTCTCTTAAGATTAAGTTTATACATTTAAAAAACATTCCTTCCTTTATATTAAATATCATATCCTTGTAAATTACATACCTAATCATAATGTTACTTTCAATATAAGAATGTGATAGGATATATCTATTTTAATATAAAAATTATAAACCATGAATGTCATCTCATAATGAAATAGGATATATGTGGATTTTAATTAAAAATTATAAATCATAAAAATATTTTGAATTTGTTTATTTTTTAGGTTAAAAAAAAAATCAAAACATAATTCAAATCATTTATTCTTTAAAATAAAAAATCAATTTTTTAATTTTAAATTTTTTTTATTAAAATTTTTTTAAAGTATAACTTGAATTAGTCAATAATGAACATCAAAACATATATATATAATTTAAATCAATGATAAAGCTAAACATATATACATAAAAAAAATTATTTTTAATTTAAAAGTTTGTATTTCAAATATAATAACTATCCATTTTTAAAGAGTTATTTTATTAAATTTTTAAATTAAAATTTTTATTTTATTTTTATTAAATTATTTTACTATAAATTTCTATTTTATAAAGTTTGTTTTATAAAATTTTGAAATGGAAAAATTCAAATAATTTTACTTTACATTGATAAAGAATGTAAAGAATAAATTTTTAAAAGGTTGGGTATAGTTTTTACTTTATAAAGTCTATTTCTAAAATTTTGAAATTGAAAAATTCAAATAATTTACTTCTAAATTCTTAAAGTGTCCATAGGCCTGTTCAGTAAGCATATGTTATCGAAGAGATTTATAAAATTGAAAAATTCAAATAATTTACTTTTACATTCATAATGGCTAAATTCTTAAAGTGTGTGGGTGTGTTTGGGAACGAGGAAGTATCTTTGATATACGAGCAAATAAAGAAATTAAATTTGCATTCGGTGTTAGAAAACAGAGGATTGCAAAGTAATAAAATAAAGCAGATGCCAAGATAAAAGATAGAAAACATACAATAAAATAGAGAGACAGATATATTGTGTTTGTTTGATATGGGCTATGTGTATTATAGAAATTGCTAGTTTCTTTTTTATTATTATTCAATAAAGGAAGGGATATAACCTACAACACTCAACATTTTAGCTATAATTTCATCTTCTTCATGTCACAGTCTCTTCTCTTAAAATACAATATTCAATCTCACAGAAATACAACCTACTACACTCTGGCTGTAATTTTATCTTCTTCATGTCACACTCTCCTCTCCCAAAATACAATATTCAATCTCACCCATAACAAGGATACAATTCCTCACAATTCCCCATAAAATATCAATGGACCAGCGTTAACCTCCACCGCAATTCAATGGACAAGACAAGTTAGTTGTTAAACTACAGAGCTATCAGGGTAAGTGAATATTGCAGATGAACATCTTGTAGATTAAGATGAATTGGATTGTTGAGCGATTTGTTATTTCTATATTTGTAAGCGAACGAAACTGATCACATGCATTTGTCCGTCCGCATTCTGACGAGCCAGGCAAACTGCAGATTTTTCATAGACCACCACGGTATTGTACTCCACAACATGACAATTGGTCGCTATGCGCTGCATTGGTCCTTTTTGTGTGGCATCTCAGTCTAACTCGATAACGTGGAACAGTGGAGGCCGTTTCCTGCACAGCAATTCAGTAGATCAAGGACGTACGAAAAATTGTTTGGGGGAGTAGTTTAATTGTTTTACCATATATAATCAAAGTAGCCAAATCGCACTTCCAAAAAGGGAAAAAAAAGTTAAATCGTGGAAGTTTTTTCCTCCGAATTTTTTATCAATCAATCCGAATTTTTTATCAATCAATCCACACAATTTAAAAAGGACAAAAACAATAGACAAACAAAACAAGTTTTTCGTTCAATTTTTTTTTAGTTGGTGTAGTTTAATTGTTTTACTTTTTATGTTAATATATAATCAAAATAATTTAAATCACAATTGAAAAAGAAACAAATAATATAGAAACAGAACAGGTTAAATTATTCGGTGTAGTTTAATTGTTTTTGTTTTTATATTAATATATAATCAAAATCACTCAAATCGCAATTGAAAAAAAAATAATATACAATCAGAACTTGTTAAAGGTGGAGACCTTTTACTCCTAAACTCTTTTTCTTTGAATAATATTTTTTTTAATAAAAAAAAACATTTATATTAATAAATATAAACTATTTTTTTTCAGAAATACACACTGTAACCATGAACCAAAAACATTTTCAGCTTTTGTCTCCTTTACAACATTTGTTCATATAATAGCCACTGGTATACATATCTATAACCAGAAAAAACAAACTTTTATGATTTCCTTATGAGTGTAATTTACAAAAAGTTCAAAAAAAAAACAGTTTATTAATGGAGTGCCCTAAGAACTGATATCAATTCTTTCAAAGATTTCATGTTGTTTATCTGATTTCAGCAACATGATTATAAGTTCTGTAGATATGTTGGGCAATGCTGAAAATGAATCACCCACCAATAGTAACCTTGGTAACTGTTTAATATATGAAAAAAATTAAAATTACACAAAGTGCCAGCATTTATTCTTTGGTATTTGTTCCTTTACCACAATTCATTTTAAGTTTAAATTTGTCCAATACTGAACATTTCAGAATGGTTCCAGCCCCACATTTTGTACCTCTTTCTTGTGAAGCCCCATGGAAAAACCCTACTGCCCCGTCACAATCAAGAGTAGGTGGTCTATCAATCATTTTGGGATTTATGTCTTATGTAATTTTTTTCAAATATCAACAAATTCCTATGATTCCAGTTCTCCCAACTAATATAGCAAAAAATTTCATTCCAGTTTTCATTTCTTTTTGTCCAGTTAAGTAAATTGTTTCCAAATTGCCCACCATATCATTTATTAACCAAGTTTAGTTCTTTAGAAATAGTGTGCAAGATAGAATAATATAATTGTTGTACTTTTATCTCAATATATAATTAAAATAATTCACATTACAATTACAAAAATTTAAAAACAATATACTAAACAAACAAGTTAAAAGTGGAGGCTTTTTCCTCGAAAACAATTCAATAGATCAAACAAGTTTAGATTATTAATTTGTTTTTAACTGAACCTTCTCTTCAAGTAGTTTAACAATTTTATTAAAAAAATTAAAAAGCTATATACTAAACAAAGAAGTTAAACCGTGGAGCTTTTTTTCAATAAATCAAACAAGTTTAGATTATTAATTTGTTTTTAACTAAAACTTCTGTTAAAGTAGTTTAGTTATTCTTTGGATTGATATACAACCAAATTCATTCCAGTTACATTAAAAAAGAACAAATTCATTCCCATCACAGTTAAAAGGAAAATATAATTAAAAACTAAATGGATTGATATACAACCAAATTCATTCCAAACACAGTGAAAAAAAAACAAATTCATTCTCATCACAGTTAAAAAGAAAAAATAATAAAAAACTAAACTTATAATAGGTTTAAAAAATTATGAGAAAATGTAATCAAAATGGATCATTTGAATGGATATAAATAATTGAAATGATACAAATAATTGAAATGACATCAAGTTATGTTCATCACATTGCAATGTTGTAGTATGTTTGTCACATTCTAACGCCAGAGTATGTTCGTCACATTGTGATGTTGGTGTATTTTTGTCATATTGTGATGATGGGTTATGTACATCAACATTGTAATGTTGAGCTATGCTCATCTCATTGCGACATTGGGCTATGTTTGTCACATTGTGAGGATATTTTTTGTACAACACATTGCAATGTATGGTTCTATGTGTCATATTGCAATGTTTGGTTTAGTAGGTTAGATTGCGACACCAGGATATGTTCATCATATTGCAACATAGAGATATGTTCATTGCATTGTGATGCCAAGTTACATTTGATTGCATGAGAAGATGATAATGGTGAAAGGCTATGTTCGAATGTGACGTGGGGATATGTTCGTAACATTGTGATGTCGAGTTATGTTCACCACATTGCAACATCATATTTTGTTCATCAAATTGCAATATTAATTTTTGTTCATCAAATTGCAACATCAACAGATTGTGAAAAGGAAGCTTTTACCAAGTGTTTTAGAAAAAATTATAATGAAGCTTTCCTTTGTCAGAAAAATAAGAATTTTTCCAAATAAATTAAAACTTTATCATAGTTTAATTTGATCAAAGATAAATTAAAAATTTATTGTAGTTTAAGAAATTTGATTGAATATAAGATCTTATTTATCAAGTACCCATGTTTATATTTATACCAAACATAACTATATATGCAATGATGTTTAATGCACCTAGTGAAATTTCCATTCACTATTTTTTCAACCATTATATTTATTAAAATAGTTATTTTATGAATCTACCAATTCTCTCATAAATCACTTACATTAC
>JZKD02S2060335.1:12509-36808 GCA_000966675.3 Picea glauca | reverse complement strand
TGAATAAAATAGAATGGAGAATGAAGTGAAATTACCCCTTTTAAAATATGTATGTTCATTTTTATATTAATATTGTTATATAATCTAATAATATAAAGCTTATATTATTATATAATATAATAATATAAAGGCTTAAGGAATTATTATATTATATTTTCTTAGCTTCCTTGTGTTAGGTTCCCTTTATGTATTCTTTAGCCTCCCATCCCATTTGTGGAGTCTTGGCTCCCCATATTCTTTTCCTCCTTTGGTGTGCAACCATGGTGTTATTTTATTAATTAATGCATATAAACAATTTATAATATAGGCTCTCTACCTTTCATCATGTTTATAGGCACTCCAACCCAAACATACTCACTTATCAACCTAAGTAACATATGTACAATATATTTACAATTAGTTAATCAAGTTGGGTTATTACAAAGTGCACCCAAACCTATTCAAAGAACATGATTGTTTCTTCTTTTCCCTTGATGGTATTTTTACAAGGCACAAGAATGCACATCTTGCTAAAACTTTCAACTACAACAAACATATATTCATATCCCTTATCAAAGCACCAACAAAATCCATGGAAATGAATTCCTAGGGTTGAGTAGGTATAGGTAAGGGATTGTATAAATTTCCTTCTTATTAATGGGCTTGTTAGTACAACAAAGCACACATCCTCAAATATAACATGATACATATTCTTGTATTGTGGGCCAATACATATACCTTTGTAAATTGACAATTGTTTTTCCAACACAAAAATGTCTTGCAACCTTGGATGTGTGAGCCTCTCTAGTAATATGTAATCTTTCACCTTTTGGGGACACAAAGCTTGTGTAGCGTGTACAACAACTCATTCTATAGATGATAGTCATCCTTATTGTCACCTTACTCTACATGAATTCGTCCATGTAGTTGTTGAAATGCCTCTTTGAATTTTTCATCTTCTATATATGCCTATTTTAATGCATCATGGGTAAAATGATCCAAGATCCCAAAGTTGTAATCTTGGATATGGGTGGCCTTGAAAGTGTTTACCAACTTATGAGTGATTCTGTTCTTATATTTGATGACTAGATTAAATTGTTATAAAAACCTCATCCACTTGTAATGTATGGTTTGTTGAAGGTTATGATTTCATTTCCCATCATATTGAGAATAATAATTTCCTGTCCCATCATATTGATGATCAATGTGAATGATAGTTTCAGATCAAATAAAAAGGCTTCCACCTTTTAACATCTTATTCATTTTCATATAAAAAATCATTTTTATTTTTTTTTAAATCTTATTCATTTTCACTTTAATAATTTTACTTATAAAAAAAATATAATAACAAATTCAAAAACAACTATTACATCACGAAAACACATTAGTTTTATCTAATTTATTTGAATGTATTAACTAAATAAAAATTAACACATATATTTTTACTCTTTAAAAAACTAAAAATACATGCTGTTATGGAGCAACGCGCTCCTTGGATGGTCGTACTCCATGTACATCAATCTATATAATGGAATCATCTTCAATCTTATAGGCATCTTATGAAAATGTCTTGATAGGAGAACATATGTACATCAATCTATATAATGGAATCCTCTTCAATCTTATAGGCATCTTATGAAAATGTCTTGATAGGAGAACATTTATTGGAAAATGAAACATTTAATAGGTTTTCAATCTTTAATGTTTTTAATCATTCAAATAAAAAATGAATGTGTGTGATTTCAAAAGATATATTTAATTATATTTAAAAATGTTGCAGTTCAATGGTTTTACATATTTGAATTGTTAATTTTGTATAATTATAATGTTTATGAATTTTTAGTATGCTGAAACTTTGAGGGGTTAGTTTTGTATAATTTAAATGTCTTATAATTTTTAGTATGCTGAAACTTTGAGTGGTTAGTTTTGTATGGTTAGTTTTGTTAATATATTGAAACCATTTATACAATGAGAAATACAGTTTAAACAATAACAAAAATTATAATTTGTTACAAATTTATTCCACTTCATTCTAACTAAAATAGTTAGAAAATGCTGTTGATTACTTAATTGACACATTTAGACATTTAGATGATTAACAAAAATTCTTAATTGTAATTAAATTAATAGTGTACTATGTTGGGTCTCAAGCTTGCCATAGCAGGAGATGCCACATTTGACCAGCATTTAGCATTTCAGATTTCACCTCCTCTCCCATGAAAGCTAAGGTGAGTATACCAAGAGCGAATAGAAGTAATTCAATTCCAGCAATCGGCTCCAAGCATGCAGATGCGCACGAAGAACCCTAGCGGTTTAGAGTAATCTCTTGGAACGATGGGAGTATTCTGGCAAGTTACTTTCGATCTGCAACCCATGTGCAAGCGTTTTAAGTAGGCCCAATGTAACCGATGATAAGGGGATAGAAAATGAAGCAAGCCATTTTTTAAGGGCTCATGATTTTGCATATTTAATCTGATATCCCTTCCATCAAAAGGTGTTGTTTAGACCAATTGACCGAGTTTCTCTTGAAGTTCCTGGTGACGGCCTCCACGATCCATCTACCGTAGTCGGCCTTGAATATTTGGACTCTCTGAGTAAGTATGTACACATTTCCACCATTTCCACTAGTTTGTTTTTTAAGAATAATGTTAAATTAACAGTTAAAATCCGTGTTACAGGAAGATGGTGGCATAGGTAGATGGCATAATCCAAGCTAAAGAAGATGCTGTCGGATTTTGCTACTTTATTGGAAAAGCAATAATTCAACTTGTGGCTAACGACAGCGGGATTTGGAACGACAGAGTTAAAGGCTTTGGAGGGTACCCAGTGACGGATTCAATGATCCCATGCAGTCTTCGGTCTTGTGGAGGTTGCAGCAAATGCTATTTCCAATTGCAATTCACATGGTAGTTTTAAATCTGGAAAATTCGACTTCCAATTGCAATTCATCTGGTAGTTTTAAATCTTCGAAACAATTGTCTCTTTCATCAATGGGAAACAACTTTCTCTTGCATGAACTCACTTAAAGACACCCTTCGTAAGTATTTAATTAAAAGACGATCGAACCTGCTTAAATTTTAATTTTTTTTCTTCTCGGAAATAATCCAAGCGATGAGAATCTTTACATTAGAATAGGGTAAGGATTTTAACTTGATCCGGGATCTTATATTATTCAATAACTCAATGATGGGACGAAATCTGAACATTCGATGTCTAAATTGTATGGTTTCCTGAACCTTTTATTCAAAAATAATAGAATAATAATCATATCCATTATCTGCTTATCAATTCTAAAACCCTTATCCTAATAAGCACAAAAGAAGTACCTTTTTTTATATCATTTAGACATATAAGTTTATATAGGGTGGTTTGAAAATATGATTTAATAGTTAATAACTTAATAATAATGTTAACTATTAATATTTATTTTTATTATAAATAAATACTTTGTTATATTATCATGGATGACCATGATTATGACTAACTAGGTCAACCATACATTACATTATTATTTATTAATGTCAATATAATCATTTTATTAATACATTAATAAAGTATAGTGTTGATAGGTCACTTTAAGAGGTTGAGATTAATATATTAATAAATAATTAATACATTAATAAAGGTTATAGTTTAAATTGTTAGATCCACATATTTAAGTAATTGTTTCTGTATAATCTTAAGGTTTAGTAGGTTTTCAGGTTTTTAGGCTGAATCCATTTTTATATTAAAAAAAATATTTAAACAATAAAAAATAGTGATTTCTTGCAGATTTATGTAACTTAATTCTTGAAAAAAATCCATTTAATAACAATTAAACAACACCTTAATAAAGTATAATCCACTACTTTATCCTTTAAAATGATCTATTTCTGTAAAGAAAAACGGTATACTAGGGCCAGTTCATCAGCTCGTAACAATTGCGTGATTCATTCACATTCATGAATTTATGGTTAGATGTCAATCCTTCATTGTGTAAAGACAACATTTTGGCCCTTTAAACCCTCCAACTCATTTTGAGAGCTGCGCAGAAGCCAACCTCGACTTCAAGCTTCTTGAATTCGACGTAGAAATCATGTTATTTGACCCTCACATGGTCGAATTTGACCCTTATTTGGTTCAATTCGACCAAGTTTTCATGGCTTCTAATTATCTTTTACGATATTTATGAATAAATCATTGACGTAATAAATTATCTTTTACGATATTCATAATCCAAACAGATATTTGTGAATAAATCATTGACGTAATATGAAGAATGTTTCAATTTTCGCTGTTTCTTTTTTGTTTTCGATTGCTTCACGCGATCATCCATAAATGAGTAAATCAAATTTGACCAAGTTTTCATTGCTTTTAAATATTTTATACCCCTCGCCCAAATTGAAACTGTAATTTATATGTGTATTGATACCCTTAGGGTAACTTGAAACTGCAAACTGTAATTTATATTTGAAATTTTATTTATACTAATTTGAAGCTCTAATTTATATTTTTATTTATTTGAAAGTGTAATTTATATTTAGACAAAAGTTGTTTAATATTTTCAAAGTATTATTTTTTATAATAATTGTATTTCTATTATTTTTAAAAAGTTGTTTAATATTTGCAAAGTAGTGTTCTAAATTTGTATTAAAATGATTTTTAGAATTAAAAATAAAAACTTTACCCATACTCTTAGATTAATGATCAATTATTGTACATTGTCAACTGGCGCAAACACCCTTCTCTCCAAAGGGTTGCTCGACCTCCTGGTCTAGAATCGTTCAAGTCATCGAATCGAATGGTTCGTCGGGCTCCTGATGGAACCGTTTTAACTTGACACAGGCCCTTTACTTTCTTGGCGCGGTTATGTAACAACCACGGACCCTCTCTTTAACATTTTTCAACTCTTAGCGCCAACATCGCTAGCTCCCTTTGCTAGGCTTCCTCCTTGACGTGACCATGGTTTATGACCGTGGGTCAGCTCCCTTCGCAATCCCCTACTTCGGAACTTTCATGAATTGCTTTCTCCCTCTTTCTCGATTTTCGAATCAACGAATTCTTCAGGACCAGATCTATGGTCCACACTCTTCTTGGGATCAACGATTGTTATTGACTTCGCGAGTCCTTTCTTCTCCCAACTCTTCCTTCTCCTTCTAACTTGCAAACCAACGATGTGTTGATCCTTTGCCACGCGTACTACCTCGATGGACGACTAGGATTACTTCGCTACCCAGCTCTTCGAGTGTTCTCCTCTTGGATTTTCTTCAAAGGGATCCTCCTCCGAAATGTGTGGATCTCAGCCACGTTTCCTCCCAAATCCAACGTTTCGGAGTGAAATCGCTCTTCACGACTTTGCAAAGACCTTTATTTTCTTCTGGAAAACCTCCCAAAGTTCCCACTCCCGAACTTCTCGATATTTTTCCACCTATCTTTTCTTCGACGATGGATGATTTCTCTGTCTTCAGGACTTCGGCAAGTCCTCGACTCCTTTGCACACTTAGCACAAATTATTTCTTTCGAGACTTAGACTGTTCTTGAATACTTTATGCATTCCTTGCAGAGTTCTGTGCAAACTCTTCTGCAACTTTGCTCGGCTTGAAAACCTCCAAGGTTCCCAGTTCCTCTACGTCCTTCAGTGGAATTCTTCTTTCCCTCCTGATAGTCGCTCGCTCTCCTTCCTGATCTTGTAAGGTAAACTTAAAACACCTTAGGCACACTCCTTGCACTTGTCTTAGTTCTTCGATGGCTTCTCCCCTAACCTCATGGAAAAGTTTAAGGCATGTCCTTTCCTTTGTCGAGGCACTTCTTGCAAAGCCTTCCTTCACCAGAATGTTCAACAATTCTTCGATTCTCCGACACCTCCAACCGTGTTGCTTCTGTGCATGCTCACACTAGCTCGATGCCCTCCTGGCATAATATTTTAGATTGTTTAGTAACTTTGAACTCTGCTTCTCCCCACACAGTCTCTCCTTCCAAGGTACTTAACCACCTTGACAATTCTCCCTGAGTTTGTGAATTAACCTAGTGCGCCCTCCTGGAAGCTTCTCTTTTGATTCCACTGAGTTCATACACCCACTCCTTGCATCAACTCACATATTTTCCTCTCTTTGTCGCACACTCCTTGCACTTATCCTAGAAAACCAGACTTAACTCAAGACACTCTCGGATAGAAAAGTGTATCTCTATCCCTGCAGACGATTGCTAACATTCATCTACAATTCAAAAACATATAAATGACATTCATAACTCAACATCCATTACACGGAAATGTAGAACAGGAAAAACTATCATTTTCTATTAATGGTAGAATGTCAAATTACAATTGTGGAGTCCGAGCTACAACTGAGTCTCACTTCTCTATGTTTCTCTCCCTACAACCCGACCAACCTCTTCTTGGCAATAATACAAAGGTTTATACAAGAGGGTCTCTACGATCTTCCCTCGCAAGATTAAACTAGTGTTGTCAAATCACCATTCAAAAATGCTTATCGAAAGGACAATTTAGAATGATGGAAATCTTCTCTGAATCTGATGCAGATCCATTTTGTCGTCAACCACTTAATGGAGACCTTATCTCCATATTGTGTGAAAGCACACTTTTTCTCTTCCACCTTCTCTTCATTAAATTCCTGGATCTCGCCTTCGATTCTCGAGGAAAAATGAGAGGGTGGTGCCTCNAGTCATCCTTATTGTCACCTTACTCTACATGAATTCGTCCATGTAGTTGTTGAAATGCCTCTTTGAATTTTTCATCTTCTATATATGCCTATTTTAATGCATCATGGGTAAAATGATCCAAGATCCCAAAGTTGTAATCTTGGATATGGGTGGCCTTGAAAGTGTTTACCAACTTATGAGTGATTCTGTTCTTATATTTGATGACTAGATTAAATTGTTATAAAAACCTCATCCACTTGTAATGTATGGTTTGTTGAAGGTTATGATTTCATTTCCCATCATATTGAGAATAATAATTTCCTGTCCCATCATATTGATGATCAATGTGAATGATAGTTTCAGATCAAATAAAAAGGCTTCCACCTTTTAACATCTTATTCATTTTCATATAAAAAATCATTTTTATTTTTTTTTAAATCTTATTCATTTTCACTTTAATAATTTTACTTATAAAAAAAATATAATAACAAATTCAAAAACAACTATTACATCACGAAAACACATTAGTTTTATCTAATTTATTTGAATGTATTAACTAAATAAAAATTAACACATATATTTTTACTCTTTAAAAAACTAAAAATACATGCTGTTATGGAGCAACGCGCTCCTTGGATGGTCGTACTCCATGTACATCAATCTATATAATGGAATCATCTTCAATCTTATAGGCATCTTATGAAAATGTCTTGATAGGAGAACATATGTACATCAATCTATATAATGGAATCCTCTTCAATCTTATAGGCATCTTATGAAAATGTCTTGATAGGAGAACATTTATTGGAAAATGAAACATTTAATAGGTTTTCAATCTTTAATGTTTTTAATCATTCAAATAAAAAATGAATGTGTGTGATTTCAAAAGATATATTTAATTATATTTAAAAATGTTGCAGTTCAATGGTTTTACATATTTGAATTGTTAATTTTGTATAATTATAATGTTTATGAATTTTTAGTATGCTGAAACTTTGAGGGGTTAGTTTTGTATAATTTAAATGTCTTATAATTTTTAGTATGCTGAAACTTTGAGTGGTTAGTTTTGTATGGTTAGTTTTGTTAATATATTGAAACCATTTATACAATGAGAAATACAGTTTAAACAATAACAAAAATTATAATTTGTTACAAATTTATTCCACTTCATTCTAACTAAAATAGTTAGAAAATGCTGTTGATTACTTAATTGACACATTTAGACATTTAGATGATTAACAAAAATTCTTAATTGTAATTAAATTAATAGTGTACTATGTTGGGTCTCAAGCTTGCCATAGCAGGAGATGCCACATTTGACCAGCATTTAGCATTTCAGATTTCACCTCCTCTCCCATGAAAGCTAAGGTGAGTATACCAAGAGCGAATAGAAGTAATTCAATTCCAGCAATCGGCTCCAAGCATGCAGATGCGCACGAAGAACCCTAGCGGTTTAGAGTAATCTCTTGGAACGATGGGAGTATTCTGGCAAGTTACTTTCGATCTGCAACCCATGTGCAAGCGTTTTAAGTAGGCCCAATGTAACCGATGATAAGGGGATAGAAAATGAAGCAAGCCATTTTTTAAGGGCTCATGATTTTGCATATTTAATCTGATATCCCTTCCATCAAAAGGTGTTGTTTAGACCAATTGACCGAGTTTCTCTTGAAGTTCCTGGTGACGGCCTCCACGATCCATCTACCGTAGTCGGCCTTGAATATTTGGACTCTCTGAGTAAGTATGTACACATTTCCACCATTTCCACTAGTTTGTTTTTTAAGAATAATGTTAAATTAACAGTTAAAATCCGTGTTACAGGAAGATGGTGGCATAGGTAGATGGCATAATCCAAGCTAAAGAAGATGCTGTCGGATTTTGCTACTTTATTGGAAAAGCAATAATTCAACTTGTGGCTAACGACAGCGGGATTTGGAACGACAGAGTTAAAGGCTTTGGAGGGTACCCAGTGATTCAATGATCCCATGCAGTCTTCGGTCTTGTGGAGGTTGCAGCAAATGCTATTTCCAATTGCAATTCACATGGTAGTTTTAAATCTGAAAAATTCGACTTCCAATTGCAATTCACCTAGTAGTTTTAAATCTTCGAAACAATTGTCACTTTCATGAATGGGAAACAACTTTCTCTTGCATGAACTCACTTAAAGACACCCTTCGTAAGTATTTAATTGAAAGACGATCGAACCTGCTTAAATTTTAATTTTTTTTCTTCTCGGAAATAACCCAAGCGATGAGAATCGTTACATTACAATAGGGCAAGGATTTTAACTTGATCCGGGATCTTATATTATTCAATAACTAAATGATGGGACGAAATCTGAACATTCGATGTCTAAATTGTATGGTTTCCTGAACCTTTTATTCAAAAATAATAATAGAATAATAATCATATCCATTATCTGCTTATCAATTCTAAAACCCTAATCCTAATAAGCACAAAAGAAGTGCTTTTTTTATATCATTTAGACATATAAGTTTATATAGGGTGGTTTGAAAATATGATTTAATAGTTAATAACTTAATAATAATGTTAACTATTAATATTTATTTTCATTATAAATAAATACTTTGTTATATTATCATGGATGACCATGATTATGACTAACTAGGTCAAGCATACATTACATTATTAATTATTAATGTTAAAATAATCATTTTATTAATACATTAATAAAGTATAGTGTTGATAGATCACTTTAAGAAGTTGAGATTAATATATTAATAAAAAATTAATACATTAATAAAGATCAGAATTTAAGTTGTTAGATCCACATATTTAAGTAATTGTTTCTGTATAATCTGAAGACTTAGCAGATTTTTAAGCTAAATCTATTATTATATTAAAAAAAATATTTAAACAATAAAAAGTAGTGATTTATTGCATGTAGCTTAATTCAAGAAAAAAAAACTCATTTAAGAACAATTAAACAACACCTTAATAAAGTATAATCCACCACTTTATCCTTTAAAATGATCTATTTCTGTAAAGAAAAACGGTATACTAGGGACAGTTCATCAGCTCGTAACAATTACGTGATTCATTCACATTCATGAATTTATGGTTAGATGCCAATCCTTCCAACGTGATTCATTGTATAAAGACAACATTTTGGCCCTTTAAACCCTCCAACTGATTTTGAGAGCTGCGCAGAAGCCAATCTCGACTTCAAGCTTCTTGAATTCAACGTAGAAATCATGTTATTTGACCCTCACATGGTCGAATTTGACACTTATTTGGCTCAATTCGACCAAGTTTTCATGGCTTCTAATTATCTTTTACGATATTTATGAATAAATCATTGACGTAATAAGTTATCTTTTACGATATTCATAATCCAAACAGATATTTGTGAATAAATCATTGACGTAATATGAAGAATGTCTCAATTTTCGCTGTTTCTTTTTTGTTTTCTGGATTCGATTGCTTCATGCGATCATCCATAAATGAGTAAATCAAATTTGACCAAGTTTTATATTTAAACAAAAGTTATTTAATATTTACAAAGTATTATTTTTTATAATAATTGTATTTCTATTATTTTTAAAAAGTTGTTTAATATTTGCAAAGTAGTGTTTTTAAATTTGTATTAAAATAATTTTTAGAATTAAAAAAAAAACCTTACCCGTACTCTTAGATTAATGATCAGTTATTGTACATTGTCAAGTGGCGCAAAACCCCCTTCTCTCCAAAGGGTTTCTCGACCTCCTCGTGTAGGACCGTTCAAGTCATTGAATCGAATGGTTTGTCGGGCTCTTGATGGAACCATTTTAACTTGACACATGCCCTTTACTTTCTCGGCGCGGTTATGTAGCACCCGCGGACCCTCTCTTTAACGTTTTTCAACTCTCAACGCCAACGTCGCTAGCTCCCTTTGCTAGTCTTCCTCCTTGACGTGACCACGGTTTACGACTGTCGGTCAACTCCCTTCGCAATCCCCTACCTCTGGAATGAAATCGCTCTTCGCGACTTTGCAAAAACCTTTGTTTTCTTCTAGAAAACCTGTCGAAGTTCCCACTCCCGAGCTTCTCGATCTTCTGCCACCTGTCTCGTCTTTGACGATGGATGATTTTTCCATCTTCAGGACTTCGACAAGTCCTCGACTCCTTTTCAGACTTAGCACAAATTATTTCTTTCGAGACTTAGATTGTTCTCCAATACTTTATGCACCCCTTGCAGAGTTCTGCGCAAAATCTTCTGTGACTTTGCTCGGCTTGAAAACCTCCAAGGTTCCCAATTCCTATGCGTCCTTCAGTGGAATTCTTCTTGCCCTCCTGACAGTCGCTCTCTCTCCTTCGTGATGTTGTAAGGTAAACTTAAAACACCTTAGGCACACTCCTTGCACTTGTCTTAGTTCTTTGATGGCTTCTCCCCTAACCTGATGGAAAAGTTTAAGGCATGTCCTTTCCTTTGTCGAGGCACTTCTTGCAAAGACTTCCTTCACCAGAATGTTCAACAATTCTGGGATTCTTCGACACCTCCAACCGTGTTGCTTCTATGCATGTTCACACTAGCTCGATGCCCTCCTGCCATAATATTTTAGATTGTTCAGTAACTTTGAACTCTGCTTCTCCCCACACAGTCTCTCCTTCCAAGGTACTTAACCACCTTGACAATTCTCCTCGAGTTTGTGAATTAACCTGGTGCGCCCTCCTCGCAGCTTCTCTTTTGATTCCACTGAGTTCATACACCCACTCCTTGCATCAGCTCACAGATTTTCCTCTCTCTGTCGCGCACTCCTTGCACTTAGCCTAGAAAACCAGACTTAACTCAAGACACTCTCGGATAAAAAAGTGTATCTCTATCCCTGCAGACGATTGCTAACATTCATCTACAATTCAGAAACATGTAAATGAAATTCATAACACAACATCCATTACACAGAAATGTAGAATAGGAAAAACTGTCATTTTCTATTAATGGTAGAACGTCAAATTACAATTGTGGAGTCCGAGCTACAACTGAGTCTCGCTTCTCTATGTTTCTTTCCCTACAACCCGACCAACCTCTTCTTGGCAATAATACAAATATTTATACAAGAGGGTCTCTACGATCTTCCCTCGCAAGATTAAACTAGTGGTGTCAAATCACCATTCAAAAATGCCTATCGAAAGGACAATTTACAATGATGGAAATCTTCTTTGAATAGGATGCAAATCCATTCTGTCATCAACCACTTAATGGAGACCTTATCTCCATCTTGTGTGAAAGAAAATTTTTTCTCTTCCACCTTCTCTTCATTAAATTTCTAGATCTCGCCTTGGATTCTCGAGGAAAAATGAGAGGCTGGTGCCTCTCCTCTTAAATGTGCACCATGCATGAAATCTGACTGGCGCGTCTTGAGGTGGAGATATGCTCCTGCATCATACTCCACGGCTATGAAAATCATGAGCTACTGCTCACGAGCTTCCAACGTGGTTGAAATCCTCCTGGATCCCAAAATTTCTCTTGGAGCTATCTATCGGCTCCTCGGCTTCGCTAATTTTGCTCCTACATCATCCTCATTGCTCATGTAGGTTTCTTGCTACTCAGCTTCCTCATGCTGACCAATTCCTTTGTCGACTCCAACATCAACTTCCTTATCTCTTCAACTACTTCGTCCAACTTCTCTATCGACTAACCTTCCTCTTGCAGACTAGCTAGTTGCATTCCTTCCTTGCTCATGGGTAAATCGTGTTGATTTCCCAAGTCATCGTCTCCATCTCTCATGGTCTTGACTTGCCACCCTACTGCATCCTCCACTTCTGCAGTCTAAATATTGAACTGTCGTTCAGCTACTTCCTCTGACAGATTAATCCCTAACATTTCCTTGATTGGTTTTGTTCCAGCTTCCACCCACTGCAATGCGTTCTAGTGTATCTCCTCTCAACAACCACCTTCTGGTTCTAGATTGCCCAACCAATCCTCCAGTTCCTTTAACTCTAATTCTCACTGAGTGAGTAACTCAACTTGGTGTTCTCCTTCTGTTGGGACATACATCAATATTTATTCTTCTTCTTCCATGACAATCTAAGCTTGTTGTCTTCCTATCACATCTGCAACAATTGTGCTAGCCTCTCCTTGGTTGCTTCGTAGGAATATCTCGACTCCTCTAATGATCAAAACACTCCCTTGATCCTTCTCTTCGATGGTGGATGTTTGCAAATTCTCATCATCTTCATTTACACAGCTCGCAACTCCGTGCGAATATCCATCTGAGTGAGTTCTTCCTTCCGCCTCCTCTTCGTCTGTCAACTCCCCCTGTTGATGCACACTCTCAATTGATTCCATCTCATCTCCCTTTCCCTCTTGGAAATATGGGATTTCTCCTCTGCGCACCTGGTAGTTTACAAGATCCATTGATTCCTTCTCATTTCTCACCTCACAATCTATGAGACCCTTTCGAGATCTCTTTCCCTCATAAATAGGGTTTTCAGCGTGCCTCAATCACCTTCTTAACATTTGTCATTGCCTTCTGGTCAAAAACTTCTAAAAAAACCATCTGGTGGTTCTCTTCAAAGGCCATTCATACCTCAAGTGCACATTTGACTCCTGCTGCATCTTGAATGCAAGCTTCTCCATCTGTGCTCAGATTTCACCTAGATCCTTGTCCATCTCTGCCTTGCTCTTCTGCGAATGGACTTCTCCTCAACCATGTTTATGATATTTAGTGACCATCTTCACCATCTACCTACCCTCCTGGAAAGTTTGTTGTTCACTCTACAACTAAGAGCATCTTCAGCTTCTCCTTCGCCTAAAATCTAGAGATGAAAACCTACTCTGATACCACTTGGTATAAGACTATCTCCTCGTTCACCTAGTGTCTTCAGGCAAAATATAAATCTGATACCACTCTGATGCAAACCCCCTTCCCTCCAAAGGGCTTCTCGACCTCTCGGTCTAGGATCGTTGAACATGCCGAACCAAATGGCTTGTCAGGCTCCTGATGGAACCATTTTAAATTGACACAAGCCCTTCACTTTCTCGACGCGGTTATGTAGCACCCGTGGACCCTCTCCTTAGAATTTTTCAACTCTTAACGCCAACGCCGCTAGCTCACCATGATAGGCTTGCTCCTTGACGTGACCATGGTTTACAACCATGGGCCATCTCCCTTCGCTATCCCGTATTTCAAAACTTTCACGAGTTGCACTCTCCCTCTTTCCCGACCTTGCGAGTTCAGACTTCGCGAGTCCTTTCTTCTCCCGACTCTGCCTTCTCCTTCTGACTTGCGAACCAACGATGTGTTGATCCTTTTCCACTCATTCTACCTCAATGTATGGCTATTATTACTTCGCTACCCAACTCTTCGGGTGTTCTCCTCTTGGATTTTCACCGAAGGGTTCGTCCTCCGAAATGCGTGGATCTCTACCATGTCTCTTCTCAGATCCAACGGTCCAGAATTCATTTTCTCTTCTCGACTTCACAAATACCTTTGTTTGCTTCCGTCAAACCTCCCGAAGTTCCCACTCCCAAACTTCTCTATCTTATGACACCTGTATCCTCTTCGATGATGGATGATTTATCTGTCTTAGGTACTTCAGAAAGTCCTCGAATCCTTTGTACACTTAGTGAAAATTATTTCTTTTGAGACTTAGACTGTTCTCGAATACTTTCTACACTCCTTGCAAAGTTCTGCACAGTCTCTTCTGCGAATTTTCTCGTCTTAAAAACCTCCAAGGTTTAGAGTTCCTTTGCGTCCTTCAGTGGAATTCTTCTTTCCCTCCTGGCAGTATCTCGCTCTACTTCCTGAGCTTGCAAGGTAAACTTACAAAACCTTAGGTTCACTCCTTGTGCTTGGCTCAGTTCTTTGATGGCTTCTCCCCAATCCTCATGGAAAAGTTTAAGGCATCTCCTTTCCTTTGTCGACGCACTTCTTGCAAAGCCTTCCTTCACCAAAATGTTCAGCAATTATGGGATTCTCTGACACCTCCAACCATGTTGCTTCTGTGCATGCTGACACTAGCTTGATGCCCTCCTAGAAGAATATTTCAGAGTGTTCAGTAACTTTGAACGATGCTTCTCCCCACAAAGTCTTTCCTTCCAAGGTACTTAACCAACTTAAAATTTATCCCCGAGTCTATGAATTAATTTGGTGTGCCCTCCTCGTAGCTTATTTTCTGACTCCACTGAGTTTAGACATGCACTCCTTCCGTCGGTTCATAGATTTTCCTCTCTCTTTCGCACACTCCTTGCACTTAGCCTACAAAACTAGACTTAACTCAACACACTCTCGGATAGAAAACTATATTTCTATCCGTGTAGACTATTTGTAACAGTCATCTACAATTCACAAACATGTAAATGACATTCATAACACAACATTCATTAAACGTAAACATTGAACAGGGAAAACTGTCATTTTCTATTAATGGTAGAACGTCAAATTACAATAGTAGAGTTCGAGCTACAACTGAGTCTTGTCTCTCTGTGTTTCTCTCCCTATAACCCGACCAACCTATTCTTGGAAATAATACAAATATTTATACAGGAGGGGCTCGACGAGCTTCCCTCGCAAGCTTAAACTAGTGGTGTCAAATTATCATTCAAAAATACCTATCAAAAGGACAATTTACAATGATGGAAATCTACTTTGAATCGGATGCAGATCCATTCTGTTGTCAACCACTTAATGACGACCTTATCTCCAACTTGTGTGAAAGAACACTTTTTCTCTTCTAGCTTGTCTTCATTAAATTACTGGATCTCGCCTTGGATTCTCGAGGCAAAATGAGAGGGCAGTGCCTCTCCTCTCTCAAATGTGCACCATGCGTGAAATCTGAATCGCGTGTGCTAAGGTGGAGCGATGCTCATGCATCACCAACTCAAAACATATAATAATGTAGTGCATTTTTTATATTTTAGAAGTTTTAAAGAAAAATAACATACTAATTATAATTTTTTTGAAAAAACACGTTATTATTTAAAAAACTTATTTAAAATTTTTATTATTTTTTAAACTTGAAATAAAATAATTGAAATATTTTCTTTATAAACTTTTGATATAGTTAAATATAAAATAATTAAACTTGAAATAATTGTTTTGGTCTNTGGAGACCTTATCTCCATATTGTGTGAAAGCACACTTTTTCTCTTCCACCTTCTCTTCATTAAATTCCTGGATCTCGCCTTCGATTCTCGAGGAAAAATGAGAGGGTGGTGCCTCCCCTCTTAACTGTGCACCACGCGTAAAATCTGATTGGCGCGTGTTGAGGTGGAGATATGCTCCTGCATAATACTCCACGGCCACGAAAATAATGACATATGGCACACGAGCTTCCAGCGTGGTTGAAATCCTCCTGGATACCAAACTTTCTCTTGGAGCTATCTATCGGCTCCCCGGCTTTGCTGCTTCTGCTCCTACATCATCGTCGTTGCTCATGTAGGTTTCTTTTCGCTCAGCTTCTTCGTGCTAACCAATTTCTCTGTCGACTCCAACATCAACTTCCTTATCTCCTCAATTACTTCGTCCGACTGCTCTATTGACTGACCTTCCTCCTGCAGACTAGCTAGTTGCATTCCTTCCTTGTTCATAAGAAAATCATGCGGATTTCCCAAGTCATTATCTCCATCTCTCGTGGTCTTGACTTGCCACCCTACTGCATCCTCCACTTCTGCAGTCTAAATATTGAACTGTCGTTCAGCTACTTCCTCTGACAGATTAATCCCTATCATTTCCTTGACTGGTTTTGTTCCAATTTCCACCAACTGCAATGCGTTCTAGTGTATCTCCTCCGACAAGGCTATCTCTCTGCAGCCACCTTCTGGTTCTAGATTTCCCAACCAATCCTCCATTTCCTTTAACTCTAATTCTCACTGAGTGAGAAACTCAACTTGGTGTTCTCCTTCTGTTGGGACAAACATCAGTATTTGTTCCTCTTCTTCCATGACAGTCTAAGCTTGTTGTATTCATGTCGCATATGCAACATTTGTGCTAGCATCTCCTTGGCTGCTTCGTAGGAATATCTTGACTCCTCCAATGATCAAAACACTCCCTTGATCCTTCTCTTCGATGGTGGATGTTTTCAAATTCTCATCATCTTCATTCACACGGCTTGCAGCTCCGCGCGAATCTCCATCTGAGTGAGTTCTTCCTTCTGCCTCCTCTTCGTTTGTTAACTCCCCCTATTGACGCAAACTCTCAATTGATTCCATCTCATCTCCCTTTCCCTCTTGGAAATATGGGATTTCTCCTCTGCCCACCTGGTAGTTTACAAGATCCATTGATTCCTTCTCATTTCTCACTTGACAATCTATGAGACCCTTTCGAGATCTCTTTCCCTTGTAACTAGGGTTTTCAGCATGCCTCAATCACCTTCTTAACATCTGTTGCTGCCTCCTGGTCAAAAACTTCTAAACAAACCATCTGGTCATTCTCTTCAAAGGCCATTCATACCTCAAGTGCACCTTTGACTCCTGTTGCATCTTGAATGCAAGCTCCTCCATCTGTTCTCAGATTTCACCTAGCTCCTTGTCCATCTCCACCTTTCTCTTCTGCAAATGGACTTATCCTCAACCATGTTTATGATCTTTAGTGACCATCTTCACCTTCTACTTTCCCTCCTGAAAAGTCTGTTGTTCACTCTACAACTAAGAGCATCTTCAACTTCTCCTTCACCTAAAATCTAGAGATGAAAACCTGCTCTGATACCACTTGGTATAAGACTATCTCCTCCTTCACCTAGTGTCTTTAGGCGAAATACAGCTCTGATACCACTCTGACGCAAACCCCCTTCCCTCCAAAGGGCTTCTCGACCTCCCGGTCTAGGATCGTTCAACTTGCCGAACCAAATGGCTCGTCGAGCTCCTAATGGAACCGTTTTAAATTGACACAAGCCCTTCACTTTCTCGACGCGGTTATGTAGCACTCGTGGACCCTCTCCTTAGAATTTTTCAACTTTTAACGCCAACTCCGCTAGCTCCCCATGCTAGGCTTGCTCCTTGATGCTACCACGGTTTAGAACCATGGGCCAGCTCCCTTCGCTATCCTGTACTTCAAAACTTTCACGAGTTGCATTCTCCCTCTTTCCTGACTTTGCGAGTTCAGACTTCACGATTCCTTTCTTCTCCTGACTCTGCCTTCTCCTTCTGACTTGCGAACCAACGATGCGTTGATCCTTTTCCACTCATTCTACCTCAATGGACAGCTACAATTACTTCACTACCCAACTCTTCGGGTTTTCTCCTCTTGGATTTTCACCGAAGGGTTCCTCCTCTGAAATGTTTGGATCTCTGCCATGTCTCCTCCCAGATCCAACGGTCCAGAATGAATTCTCTCTTCCCGATTTTGCAAAGACCTTTGTTTGTTTCCGTCAAACCTCCCGAAGTTCCCACTCCCAAACTTCTCTATCTCCTGCCACCTGTCTACTCTTCGACGATGGATGATTTCTCCATCTTAGGGACTTTAGATAGTCCTCGAATCCTTTGCACACTTAGCGCAAATTATTTCTTTTGAGACTTAGACTGTTCTCGAATACTTTCTACACTCCTTGCAAAGTTCTGCACAGTCTCTTCTGCGACTTTTCTCGGCTTGAAAACCTCCAAGGTTTAGAGTTCCTCTGCATCCTTCAGTGGAATTCTTCTTTCCCTCCTGGTAGTCTCTCGCTCTACTTCCTGAGCTTGCAAGGTAAACTTACAAAAACTTAGGTTCACTCCTTGTGCTTGGCTCAGTTCTTTGATGGCTTCTCCCCAATCCTCATTGAAAAGTTTAAGGCATCTCCTTTCCTTTGTCGACGCACTTCTTGCAAAGCCTTCCTTCACCAGAATGTTAAACAATTATGGGATTCTCTTACACCTCCAACCATGTTGCTTCTGTGCATGCTGACATGAGCTCGATGCCCTCCTGGAAGAATATTACAGAGTGTCCAGTAACTCTGAACTGTGCTTCTCCCCACACAGTCTTTCCTTCCAAGGTTAACCAACTTAAAATTTATCCCCGAGTCGATGAATTAATGTGGTGCTCCCTCCTCGTAGCTTCTCTTCTGACTCCACTGAGTTCATACATGCACTCCTTCCGTCGGTTCACAGATTTTCCACTCTCTGTCGCACACTCCTTGCACTTAGCCTACAAAACTAGACTTAACTCAACACACTCTTGGATAGAAAACCATATCTCTATCCCTGTAGCCTATTTCTAACAGTCATCTACAATTCACAAACATGTAAATGACATTCATAACACAACATCCATTAAACGGAAACATTGAACAGGGAAAACTATCATTTTCTATTAATGGTAGAACGTCAAATTACAATAGTGAAGTCCGAGCTACAACTGAGTCTTGTCTCTCTGTGTTTCTCTCCCTATAACCCGACCAACCTATTCTTGGAAATAATACAAATATTAATACAGAAGGGGCTCGACGAGCTTCCCTCGCAAGCTTAAACTAGTGGTGTCAAATTACCATTCAAAACTACCTATCAAAAGGACAATTTACAATGATGGAAATCTACTTTAAATCAGATGTAGATCCATTCTGCTGTCAACCACTTAATGACAACCTTATCTCCAACTTGTGTGAAAGAACACTTTTTCTCTTCTAGCTTGTATTCATTAAATTACTCGATCTCGCCTTGGATTCTCGAGGCAAAATGAGAGGGCAGTGCCTCTCCTCTCTCAAATGTGCACCATGCGTGAAATCTGACTGGCGCATGCTGAGGTGGCTCCTGCATCACCAACTCAAAACATATAATAATGTAGTGCATTTTTTATATTTTAGAAATTTTAAAGAGAAATAACATACAAATTATATTTTTTTTGAAAAAACACATTATTATTTAAAAAACTTATTTAAATTTTTTATTATTGTTTAAACTTGAAATAAAATAATTGAAATATTTTTTTTTATTATTTTTTAAAGTTGGAATAAAATAATTGAAATATTTTCTTTGTAAACTTTTGATATAGTTAAATATAAAATAATTAAACTTGAAATAATTGTTTTGGTCTTAAAATACAACAAGCTAAAATAATATTAATTATTAATTAGATATAATTACAAAATAGATATTTTATAATTATTAAAGATAAATATTGATAATTAGTGTAATGTAAGTGATTTATGAGAGAATTGGTAGATTCATAAAATAACTATTTTAATAAATATAATGGTTGAAAAAATAGTGAATGGAAATTTCACTAGGTGCATTAAACATCATTGTATATATAGTCATGTTTGGGATAAATATAAACATGGGTACTTGATAAATAAGATCTTATATTCAATCAAATCTCTTAAATTACACTAAATTTTTAATTTATCTTTGATCAAATTAAACTATGATAAAGTTTTAATTTATATGGAAAAATTCCTATTTTTTTGACAAAGGAAAGCTTCATTATAATTTTTTCCAAAAAACTTGGCAAAAGCTTCCTTTTCACAATCTGTTGATGTTCCAATTTGATGAAAAAAAATTGATATTGCAATTTGATGAACAAAATATGATGTTGCAGTGTGGTGAACATAACTCAACATCACAATGTTACGAAGATATCCCCACGTCACATTCGAACATAGCCTTTCACCATTATCATCTTGTGATGCAATCAAATGTAACTTGGCATCACAATGCAATGAACATATCCTAGCGTCGCAATCTAACCTACTAAACCAAACATTGTAATATGACACATAGAACCATACATTGCAATGTGTTGTACAAAAAATATCCTCACAATGTGACAAACATAGCCCAATGTCGCAATGAGATGAACATAGCCCAACATTACAATGGTGATGTACATAACCCATCATCACAATGTGACAAAAATACACCAACATCGCAATGTGACGAACCTACTCTGACGTTAGAATGTGACAAACATACTACAACATTGCAATGTGATGAACATAACTTGATGTCATTTCAATTATTTGTATCCATTCAAATGATCCATTTTGATTACAATTTCTCATAATTTTTTAAACCTGTTTTAAGTTTAGCTTTGTATTATTTTTTCTTTTATTTTGTATTATTATTATTATTTTTATTTTTTAAATGTGTTTGGAATGAATTTGGTTGTATATCAATCCATTTAGTTTTTAATTATTTTTTCTTTTTTAGTGGGATGGGAATGAATTTGTTCTTTTTTACTATGATTGGAATGAATTTGGTTGTATATCAATCCAAAGAATAACTAAACTACTTTAAGAGAAGTTTTAGTTAGAAACAAATTAATAATCTAAACTTGTTTGATTTATTGAAAAAAGCCTCCACTCTTTAACTTGTTTGTTTAGTATATTGCTTTTTAATTTTAGTAATAAATTTGTTAAACTACTTTAAGAGAAGTTTCATTTAAAAACAAATTAATAATCTAAACTTGTTTGATTTATTGAATTGTTTTCGAGGAAAAAGCCTCCACTTTTAACTTGTTTGTTTAGTATATTGTTTTTAAATTTTTGAAATTGTAATGTGAATGATTTTAATTATATATCGAGATAAAAGTACAACAATTATATTATTCTATCTTGCAGACTAGAACTAAACTTGGTTAATAAATGATATGATGGAGAATTTGGAAACAATTTATTTAACTGGACAAAGAGAAAGGAAAACTAGAATGAAATTCTTTGCTATATTAGTTGGGAGGTCTGGAATCATAGGAATTTGTTGATATTTGAAAAAAAATACATAAGACATAAATCACAAAATGATTGATAGACCACCTACTCTTGATTGCGACGGGGCAATAGGCTTTTTCGATGGGGCTTTACAAGAAAGAGGTACAAAATGTGGGGTTGGAGCCATTATGAAATGTCCAATATTGGGCACTTTTAAACTTAAAATAAATTGTGGAAAATGAACAAATACCAATGGAGAAATGCTCGCACTTTGTATAATTTTATTTTTTTCATATACTAAAGGTACCAAGCTTACTATTGGTGGGTGATTCATTTTCACCAAATCAAAGCCCAACATATCTACAGAACTTATAATCATGTTGCTGAAATCAGATGAACAACATGAAATCTTTAAAAAAATTGATATCAGTTCTTAGAGTACTCCATTAATAGATTGTTTTGCTTTGGAACTTTTTGTAAATTACAATCAAAAGGAAATCATAAAAGTTTGTTTTTTTAAGTTATAGATATATATACCAGTGGCCATTATAAGAACAAATGTTCTAAAGGAGACAAAAGCTGAAAAGTTTTTTAGTTCATGGTTACAGTAGTGTGTATTTCTGAAAGAAAATAGTTTATATTTATTAATATAAATGTTTTTTCTTATTGAAAAATAATATTATTCAAAAAAAAGAGTTTAGGAGTAAAAAGTCTCCACCTTTAACATGTTTTGTTTGTATATTATTTTGTTTTCAATTGCGATTTGAGTGATTTTGATTATATATTAATATATAAAAAAAAAACAATTAAACTACACCCACTAATTTAACCTGTTCTGTTTGTATATTTATTTCTTTTTCAATTGTGATTTAAACTAGCCTAGCCACTTAAACTCGTGGCTGATGTACGCCTAAAAGTGATGAAAATCTACTAAACCATATCCGAACACGACAATGTCCGCCTCTGTTATTCCATCGGGTCTAGATTATAGCCCAGCCAAAACGGATTTTATAAAAAAAAAAAAAAAATAATAATATGCCAAAACGGATTTTATACAAAAAAAATGTCGAAGATTATGGTAATACATTACATAGTAATTAAGGTTAACATAAAAACAATAATAAAATCAGAAAAAAGTAACAAAAAAAATTTCAATAAATATTAATTCTTTTTATTAACAGTAAATCTCTTCCATTGATTTGGGAGGACGAGTAAAAATATGCCAGCATCTTAAATTGTTGGCCATCATATTAAGATTTAATGTTAAAAAATCATTAAATATACCCATTGTCAATAAATGTAAGCCTTTCAATGTAATGATTTTAATTATATATTAATATAAAAATTAAAACAATTAAACTACCCCAATTTTAAAACAATTAAACTACACCACCTTAAAAAAAAAAAGTTTTGAACTAAAAACTTGTTTTTGTTTTGTTTGTATATTGTTTTTGTCCTTTTTAAATTGTGTGGATTGATTGATTAAAAATTCGGAATAAAAAACTTCTACGATTTAACTTGTTTGTTCCTTTTTGGAAGTGTGATTTGGCTACTTTGATTATATATTGTAAAACAATTAAACTACTCCCCCAAAAACTAATTTTTCGTACGTCCTTCATCTAGTGAATTGCTGTGCAGGAAACGGCCTCCACCGTTCCACGTTATCCAGTTAGAGGGACATACGGACTGAGATGCCACACAAAAAAGGACCACGGCATGCAGTGCATAGCGACCAATTGTCATGTTGTGGAGTACAATACCGTGGTGGTCTATGAAAACTCTGGAGTTTGCCTGGCTCGTCAGAATGCTGACTGACAAATGCACATGATCAGTTTCGTTCGCTTACAAATATAGAAATAACAAATCGCTCAACAATCCAATTCATCTTAATCTACAAGATGTTCATCTGCAATATTCAGTTACCCTGATAGGTTTGTAGTTTAACAATTAAGGTGTCTGGTCCATTGAATTGCGGTGGAGGTTAACGCTGGTCCGTTGATATTTTACGATGAATTGTATTGCCTTTATATGCGAGAGTTAATATGCGAGAGTTAATATGAGAGAGGAGACTGTTATATGAAATGAAGAAGATGAAGTTATAGCTTGAGTGTTGTAAGTTGTATCTCTTTTTTAATTGGATAATAATAAAAATAATAAAAGAAGGACTAACAATTTTTTTTATGAACATAATCCATATCAGGTGAACAAAATATATCTTTCTCGCTATTTTAGTATTTTTGTTCATCTAATTTGAACTTAGCCCACATCAGGTGAACAAAATATATTTGTATTTCTGTTTTTATCTTCTGTCTTTTATCTCAGCATCTATGGTATTGTTATGAGCTTGGTATGTTGGCTGGAAATAGAATTTGCAGATCTGTTATAACTTAATAAGCGGGTAACATAGTGTAGATTCAGAGAAGCAACCATAGCGTGTCAGGTCGGGTGTGGAGATGAAAGATACAAGCACTTCCGCACAACTTTTGCTAAGGGATTAGCACTTCCGCATAGATGGGGAAGACAGCTTGGCAGATTAGATAGGGAAGACAGCTTGGAAGGGAGGGACAGTTCAGCTCAGGTCAGTGTAGACAGAAGCATAGGCAAGAGCAGAGGAAGCAAGGGTAGGTGCATCAGTAGAGTCTATTGATTCTGTTGATTAGAATCTTTATTCCGTAGTTTATGAAGCTGCTGATTTACCTTTTCGAGCATATCCATTAGTATAACCAGATGCACCTAGGGCAAAGGAAGCATTGTATTTCTGTTTTATTATGTATCTTCTGTCTTTTATCTCAGCATCTGCTTTATTTTATTACTATGCAATCCTCTATTTTCTAACACCTAATGCTAATTGAATTTTTTTATTTGCTCTTATATCAAAGATACTTCCTCGTTCTCAAACACACCCACACACTTTAAGAATTTAGCCATTATGAATGTAAAAGTAAATTATTTGAATTTTTCAACTTTATAAATCTCTTGGATAACATATGCTTACCAAAGAGGCCCATGCACACTTTAAGAATTTAGCCTTTATAAGTGTAAAGGTAAATTATTTAAATTTTTCAATTTCAAAATTTTAAAAATAGACTTCATAAAGTATAAATTATACCCAACCCTTTAAATAAT
>JZKD02S2060335.1:0-10825 GCA_000966675.3 Picea glauca | reverse complement strand
AAAACTTTCTTTTAATTACATTTTCTATATCCATATTAAATTTTAATTTTACAATATTTATAAAACCATATTAAATATTAACTTCTTTTTAATATTATTTATTATATAAAAAAAATATTAATACAAATTAATTATTATTATTTTTTTAAATATCAAAATTGATATTTTTTATTTTTAATTTTAAAATAAAATCAAAATAGAAAAAAATAAAATAAAATGAAATGTGCTTATTATTATTTTTTTGTGACTATGGAAAAGAACCCCTATCTTCACCTAAAATTATATTTCTTAAAAATAATGTCAAATTATGAATATATTTTATTTAAAAAACTATTTTCCACTTTTATATATTTTCTATTTAGACGATAATTAAACTCATAATAATGGATATTTAATTTGTTTTATTTGTAGTAATACATTTATTATAATGGATATTTAATCTGTTTTATTTATAATAATAGATTTTTATTGTTAAAACCATAATTTTGTCTATTGGAATCCATTCGAATAACTCATTTGGATTGCAATTTCTTCAAATAACTCATTTCAATTATTTGTATCCACTCAAATGATCCATTTTGATTACAGTTTTTCGTAATTTTTTCTTCTTGGATGGGATTTCAAGTAATCTATTTCAATAACGGTTTCTCATACTTTTGTTTATTTGGATAGATTCAAATAACTCAGTACAGTTTCTTCAAATAGCTCATTTCAATTATTGAGATGGATTTAAATAATCTATTTAGATTACAGTTTCTCATAATTTTGTCTATTTGGATCGATTCAAATAACTCATTTTGATTACAGTTTTTTCAAATAGCCATTTCCAAATAATTCGTTTGGATTACAGCTTCTTCAAATAATTCATTTCAATTATTTAAATTGATTTAAACAATCAATTTTGAATACAGTTTTCATAATTTTAATTAGCAATCTATCATGTACCCAATAATTTTAGATTTTGTTAACTAATAAAGTATATTTTTATACAAGAGGTTTTCTCAACAACATAACAAATTTGCTAGAAAATTTCTTAACAACACACACATAAATAGAATCTGATAGTTGAAAAAGATTTCTCACAACTACCTAACATCAATAAGAATAATAATGAAATCAAATAAACACATTTTACAAATAAATATTTTTCCAAATTTGATCTTTTTCTCTCCCATTCATTAGAACTACCACTTCAACCATTGAAAATAAAATTACTTTGATGACTTATTTGTAATGATGGGATTGATAACTATTCTATTATATTTCTATCTCTTCAAATACACATGATTTCCCACTATATTTACCAGTTATCTTGAAAATGAGTCTATTCTATATTACTTCCATATGTCTAATTCACAAGTTTTCTATGAAAATAGGATAGATACGGAGTACCCAAAAATCACAACTATAATCAGTAGTCAGCATCAAGAACCACAAGCACCATCATAATTATGGGATGTAAGGATGTAAGTTACCACAGAAAATGCATCTCCTGCTTTCTTTTACAAAGAATTTTCACCTTCATGCATATTAGTAATAAGCATATTTTCCAGCATGTCTCTTCCCACGTCCTTCATACCTATTGACATACGTTTATATAAAAATCAATGTAACTAAAAAAAAATCAAAATTTTGTATATACCATCGGTGAAGTAGAATCAATTTCCAGTAAGTATTCTCCCCTTGCTCGAATAAACCTCTCCTTCTACATTTACGGAATCGTTGACCATACCCAGCAGAAATCGCTGTGCAAGAGGGCACACGCGCAGGTCCTTTCTGTGACCTCGTTGACCTGAAGGAAGTCGATGAGCTGAGAAAATCATCGACCAGATGGAGGCAAGCTTCCATATCGTGACAGCAACTCATGTGAGCATCCGGTTTTAGATTATGGAGGGTGCTTGCCCACGGCATCTTCTCTAAATCCTTCACACGATCTCTGAACTCTTCTGATTCAAATTCCTCCAATCTCCAACCAAAGGCGAGGTTCTGACACCAAGCAAATATGTAAACATCGATCTTGCAGCAATCACTCAAAAAAAAAATTAATAATCTACTTTCACACGCATCTAAACTAATCTATTCATCTACGTTTTTCTGATATTCCTGGAACCTCAAAGGTGCGGTTCTGACACCAAGAAATATGTAAACATCGATCTTGCAGCAATCACTCACAAAAAAAAATTAATAATCTACTTTCTCACACATCTAAACTAATCTATTCATCTACATTTTTCTGATATTCCTGGAACCTCATGATGGGAGAGTTTCTGATATTCCTGGAACCTCAAAGGCGCGGTTCTGACACCAAGCAAATATGTAAACATCGATCTTCCAGCAATCACTCACAAAAAAAATTAATAATCTACTTTCACACACATCTAAACTAATCTATTCATCTACATTTTTCTGATATTCCTGGAACCTTATGATGGGAGAGTTAGTCCAGAACAACCAGCTCTGATATCAAATTAGCAATTTATTATGCACAAAATAATTTTATATTTTATTAATTAACCAAGTACATATTTATAAAGTATTTTTTCTCTGATATTCCCAGGACTTCATGATGGGAGACTTAGTCCAGAACAACCAGCTCTGATATCAAATTAACAATCTATTAAGAACAAAATAATTTTATATTTTATTAATTAACCAAGCACATATTTATACAAAACTTTTCCTCTGATATTCTTGGAAGTTCACGATGGGAAAGTTAGTCTAGAACAACCAACTCTAATATCAAATCAACAATTTATTATGCACAAAATAATTTTGTATTTTATTAATTAACTAAGCATATATTTATATAATAGTTTTCCTCAACAGTATAATAAAGCATACTCATGACGAAATCTTTTAACCACACATATATAAATAGGATTTGATAATTAAAGAAGATCTCTCACAACTAACTAGATCTAATAAATCCAAACCAATCTATAAGCATTAATTCTAACAATTTTGTCTATAATAATTCATTTAAATTTAAATTACAGTTTCTTTATTTAAATTTAAATTACAGTTTCTTCAAATAACTCGTTCCAAATCCAAATAACTCATTTGGATTACAGTTTCTTCAAATAACTAATTTCGATTATTTGGATCGATTCAAATAATCGATTTCGATTACAGTTTCAAAATTATTTGGATCGAGTCAAATAATCCATTTCCAAATAAAAAAATAATTTTATATTTTATTAATTAACTAAGCATATATTTATATAATAATTTTCCTCAACAGTATGCAGCATACTCATGACGAAATCTCTTAACCGCACATATATAAATAGGATTTGATAATTAGAGAATATCTCTCACAATTAACTAACTAGATCTAATAAATCTAAACCAATCTATAAACATTAATTCTAACAATTTTGTCTATAATAATTCATTTAAATTTTTAAATTTAAATTACAGTTTCTTCATTTAAATTTAAATTTAAATTTAAATTACAGTTTCTTCAAATAACTCATTCCAAATCCAAATAACTCATTTGGCTTACAGTTTCTTCAAACAACTAATTTCGATTATTTGGATCGATTCAAATAATCGATTTCGATTACAGTTTCAAAATTATTTGGATCGATTCAAATAGTCCATTTCCAAATAACTCATTTCGATTACAGTTTCTTCCAATAACTCATTTCGATTATTTGGATCGATTCAAATAATCGATTTTGATTACAGTTTCTCAATTATTTTGATCGATTCAATTAATCCATTTCGATTACAGTTTCTCATTAGTAAGATAAAAAAAATTCCATTCTTGAATTTTTATCCATTTCGATTACAGTTTCTCATTAGTAAGATAAGAAAAGTCCATTCTTGATTTTTTTTAAAACGATATTGAGATCTGATTCCTGCTTCCGAAACGAACGACGGTTTAAGTGCCCCAAACCCATTGTTTAACTAGTAAATAGAATATAACATGTAATTGTTTGAAAGGAAATGGAGCATCAATATGGGTTTTTGCCAAAAACATATTTTCTATAAACTCTTATCACAAGTTTTTATTAAAAAAACTAGAACCTTTACTTATGTAGAAAAATGAATATTGCAGCTATGGTTGTAGAAAATATATACAACGCGATTTCGTATGCAATCTATTCCTCTCCATTGCATCTTTTGCTTAATGGATTCCACAAGACATCTCAAGACATCTCCGGGCTGTTAACCAGGCACGACGTCTTTCATTTACATTCTTGGAATAAAATTCTGTAACGCATCCGAAGCTACGAGAGAAGGAGTTACAACTAAAATTTTCTTTTCCATATTCAGAAGGCAGTACCTGATCAACTCATGAGTGAGGAATCAATGCATGATTGAAATCCGATCCTGTTCAAATGAGTTCTGGGAAATCTCCACAACCGTAAAGCATTCTCATGATTATCAAAACCAAGCTGCAAATTCAACGATTTTCCATATGGATGAGTACATATGATCAGCTACAAACTCCGGTGTTTGCAATCCAATTCTTTGTGACAATGCAAATCAGTGAGCTTAACCACATCTAGAGTTTTGAGCGCTGCTTTCTTTTTGCTCCTCAATATGGTCGTAAGATGCCTGAAAACAACTTCGTCGCATGGAATGGTGAGTCCCATTTGGTATTCAAAGCCATATTCCTCCTCGGCTTTCTCCAGCAATGCCTTGAACAGAGAATGATTCAAATAAGTGGCGGGAATGATAAATCTACTTCGTTCACTGCCAATGTAAACTGCACAGTGCCCTTTGGGAACATCTTTTGGAAGAGCAGTGCAAGATTTACCCTGCCCGATCTCATTTTCTAATGCCAGAGTTCGTCTCTTCTTTGGAGAAAGTAGAGACCCAACGGCCTTATGGGCATTAGCAACCCTGCAAATGGCTTTCATTTTCTCCTTCAGGAACAGAAATTGAGGGTTCCCCCTTCTTTCTGCCATCGAATTCAAGAAACCCAATTGTAAATCAACTAAAATGGTGAGATTCCCACACAAAACATTGGGGTTAAGATATAGATTTATTCGCCTTATTTATAGGAATTCATTGAGAAACCAATAGACGTCTGGTTAAGTTGTAATGCTGGGAGGACAAAGTAGTTAACGTGCAGTTATTACGTACGTACAAGATGCCCCCGATAGTATTTTATTCAGTACGGTTCGTAATGCATCGATGAAGTTCGATTATCTTTAGAGTGGACGGGAGGCTATGTGTATTATGAACCAATGAATGAAGCATGCCACCAAATCCTTACAGTGCCAGTGATCTATCGCCATCATCAATAATCAAAATTCACATTCAGGGATTGAAAATTAAACTTTAGCTTGCTAGATGCTTACAGACTGACAGGACTGATCAAAATTCACATTCAGGAGTTGAAAAATAAAATTTAGATTTCTTGATATTTCTGATTAAAAGTGCTCTTAACAATCGTCGGTGGCGATAATTTTGAATGCCTGAGTCTGAAACAGACAGACAAGGAGTACTCTCTAGGAACAGACAGACAAGGAGCGCTTCGGGCACCGCTTGTTCACGCGATATAAATGTCCGGTAAACCTAGAAAATTGTGCTTGGTCTGTGACACACCGCGGTAACATACAAGGACGATCCATGTGCCCCCTCTGATTCGTATACTGTTCATCTGATCTGAAATTTAACAGTAAAGTCACATGGGAGGTTAGTTGGCTTGTTAGGTTAAAGGCCAACATCCTCATCTGTGATATGATGGATTAACAATAACAAACAGTAAGCGAAAGTATTCTAAATATTTTATTGTTTCCTCATATCTGATCTGATGGATTACCATCTAAAAAAAATTTAATTTTTTCTTAACTGGTTCGGTACTGTTTTTAAAGAGTTTAATTTAAAATTTGGTTAAAATGGAAAAGAATTGTTGAAATTGTAAAGATTAGTAATCCAGATTACAAATTTAACATTGTAAAGAAATGTAATAAAAAAATTAACATTAAATTTATTTATGCATTTAAAAATTACAACTTCACCAATAATTACACAACTAACTTTTAATGATAATTGTTAAATAAATTAAAAAAATAAAATGTTATGAACAATGTAACATACAAAGACGATGCATGTCCCCAATCTGTTTTATTTACTATAAAGTTACATGCCAAGTTGGTAGGCTTGTCATGGGAAAGGCCAACAAAAAATTATAGCATTGTTTTCTCATCTGTGAGCTGACGGATCATGGAATTAGCATAAGGTAAGGGAATTAGCATAAGGCAAGGCAAGGCAAGGCAAGGCAAGGCAAGGGAAGGTATTTTAAATATTTTATTTTTTTAATTTATTAGGGTATATCTTTTATTAGTTTTATTTAAAATTTGGTTAGAATTTTAAAAGAATTGTTCAAAATGTAAAGATTAATTGATAAGATTACATAATGAAATTTAATAGGAATTTTTTTTTATTAAATTTATTTATATATTTAAAAATACAATTTAAATAATAAAAAACTATAATTTCATCAACAATTCTATCATTAGATTTTAATAATAATTACTCAAAAAAATAAAAAAATAAAATATTAAAAACTATATAAATTAAAATTCATTATAAAACTCTTTTAAAAAAACTAAACTATGGAAAATGACAATGGCTTCCTTAATCAAAATTAAAAAAACTGAACCATCATCAGAATCACTTTAAGATAAATACGACCATACGAGTTATAACTTAATTTATCCTTTGGGATTTATGAGACCCTATGCAGAGTTATAAAACTTTATATTTACTATCTAATTTTCTTTTATCTGCTAAGTGAACATTGATATTCTTTATCGTCGAGATTTTTTTAATGTATGGTTGTTTTATGTAATGATTATTTTGTGGAAATTTCACTTCATAAAAATTCTTATTTTCATCATGTTTGTGTCTTAATTTTTCTATTATTCTTTTATATCAAATTTTTTATAATTAATAGTTTATTTGGCAAATCTTGTTCTTCAATTCCACATTTTTAAATTTCTTTATCATGTAAGGTAAGCTATGTGTGTCCATTTCTTTATGTTTATTGACATATTTATTCCCCTTTTAATGATAACATTCATGTTTTTAAAAACATAAGGTAATGGGCTTGTAGGTCAACTCATAGTTCCTCTAGTGAGAGTTGTTTATGAAATCTTATAAATTTTTTCCGGGATTGTTTGGAGAGGCCAAGATCTTAGAAAAGACAACCATATAAGTGTCCATGTTTTGAATAGATTTTTAAGAAAGAGCTATTTCTCATTTATTCCCATTGAATGTAATGTTTATATACTTATCTCATGTATAAGGTTTAGAACAACATATGGGGTTTTCATAGAAAAAACACGAAGTTGCTTAAGATATTGAAATGGAATAAAACAAATCTGAAGAGTGAAATGTATATTGCCTAGAAAAAGAGGAGTATAGTATGGGACTATAACTCTTGATGCTCGTAAGTACATGTTGAGGATGTATTGGGTATCAAAGATTTTGAGATTACTCAACAAATGTTTGAAAAAATGTTTTTTTCACTTGAATGCCAAGTGTTTGATAAAATACTTTCCTTTTGAGCAAGTTTTTTCCAGAACCATTGAATTCTAAGTGTTTGATGACATTTTTCCCGATGTATTTTTGTTGAAATTACTATTATAAAGGAAAAATTTAGTGGATGGTAAAGTTTCTCATTGAGAATATCATACTTTTGTGGGTGAATTTAGATGATTTTCTAGCAAATTTAAAAGTAAAATATCTTGTTGAGAATACCATACTTTTGTGTGTGAATTTAGATGATTTTCTAGGAAATTTAAAACACAAAGAGTTTCTATGGACCAACAATGTCTCATTTTTTAAGGTAAACAACTGGAAGACAAATATTTGTTGTGTGACTACAACATATGAAAAGATTCAAGTATCTGTTTGGTATTATGATTATGGGTCCAAGAGTGGTGGGAAGTAGGGTATCTTCAACTTCAAAGCTGATTTCATTCAAGGATGTGGTCAAAACTAAAAATTCTTCCACTATAGTCACTTCAACTCTTCTCCATAGTGTCTATATAGTGAATAAAGTGGAAGATGAACCATTGAAGGAGATCGTAGTGTCGAAGGTCACTCAACTAGATCAAAAGTATGAATTAGACATTGTTCTTTGTATATTTGATGGTTATTGGCCTCCATTGGATTTATACCAATGGATCCATTCAACATGGGAAAAGAACCATAAGATATCTCTATATTCCAAAGCTTGTTTATGGTTCTTTTTCTTATCATTCATATTATGTCCAAGATTTTGTTGTTGATCCTTGGTTTTGGGAAGGAGTGGGACTTTTTGTAACTCCTTGGTTCCAAATTTTTTATCCAAGCTCCATGTGAGTTACTTGGATGTCAATTTGTGTTTATCTTCCAAATATTCCCTTTAACTTCTAGCATATCTCAGTTATGGAGAAAATTGGGAATACTTTGGGAAGAATCACATACAACAATATTTTGAGAGAACTATAACAAGATTATACACATATACTTGCATTTCTATTGAGATCGACCTAAGTAACGGTCTTATAGACAAAATGATTCTCAAATGAAAAAAAATAGATGGACTCAGGTCTTTGATTATGAGAATATAGCATTCCAGTGCAAGATTTATCATATTCTAGGACATCAATAGGATTATTTTTTCTCATGCATAAACTCGTGTTTTAAAAAGAAAAGTGGCAAAATAAAAATAAAAAATTTGGACATTTCCATCGACCGAAGATGAGGAAAAGGATGACAAAAATCAACAAATAATAGATTGAGAGAAGGTTAATATTAGTGTTGTTTGAGTAACCATGTCATCCCTATATGGAATGAAGTGACTTCATGAAATCGAAACCTTTGATTCCGAAAAGGAATTGGTCCACTTGTCTTCTGAGTTACAAGTAACCATTGTGGATCCTTCTTTAGAGGGGTGGCATGAGGTTAAAAGATAAGAAGGGAAGAAGGGAAGAAAGGGTAGGAGTGAAGCTTATTTTTAAAGGGTAAGAAATGATATGTACATTAATTTTGTAATTTGTTTTTTGGAAATGTTGTTTTCAACTGCATTTGCATTATTTTTATAATGTCCTTCAAGAACTTGAAGAATGTGGTTTTCATTCTGAACTAGAATAGAAAATTGTGAATTTTTTCTTGGAAAAAGTGTAGCTATTATCATTACATTTGTTTTGTTAAAATTAACTATTTTAGATTCACCACAAAAAACATGTTGGCATCGATTTTCCTTGTGCTTTTCCAATATCACAACATCATAAACATAAAATTAACATCAACAACACCTAACATGTTATGTGTAATCCTCCTCCACCAAACTTCCTAATCCAATTTTATAACTAATCTATAAATAAGTCAAATTATGTTGGAGAGAGGGGCATTATGAAACACACCCAACCCCATAACATTTTCTTAGGCTAGTGGGGTGTCAAAGTTTTCTCTTTTCTTTCCTCAAAAACCACCTTTCTTAATCGCCTCTAAAATCCAAATTTGGTTTCACAATCCATTTTTACTATCATGATCTTTACAATCACTATAACCATGCTCAAAATTGAGCTTTGGATCAAAATTTATGGCCTTCTAAAGTTTCTAGGCCCTTTTTTCCCAAAACCCACCACATCGCTATGTGGCACCCACACAACTGCACGTCACATGTACAATCTTGCGTGGACCATATGACACTGACGTGGTTTCCTATGTGGCACCGACCACTGGCTCACCAGGACCCTTAGCTCACTGAGACCCTCGACCCACCGGGGATATCAACCCACCAAGGATGTCAACCCACCAGGGCTTCGACACACCGAGAATGTATACCCATTAAGGCACCGAGGCTTGGGTAAAATTTTAATCACTCAAGCATTGAAGGCCCATTCTGGTGATCAAGCCGACACCCAAGACACATGGCCTCGTGACTCAACATGGATCATGTGGCACCCATGACTCGACATGGATCAATACTCCAAAACTATGAATTACCTTGACACGTGGCTACCAAGGCACCGACCCACCGAAGTGTATCTTATGCATTTGAGCATAAAACATTCAATCAGGTGGCCTAGCTGGCACCTCAAACATGTGGCTCTGTCAAAAATTGGCACCTGGATTAACACGTGGTTCCTGTGACTCGATACAAGACTCTACCCCAATACTCTGAATTACCTTAACACTTGGCTCAATATCCACTGGACATGTGAATCAACCACCATGCAACACAAATTTCCCTGTGACACGCTGACTTCGACATGGGTACAACATGTCATGATGATGTCATCTCCACTCTCTTCCTCTTGGCATACGAACCTACTCCTCCCTCAGATCAGACGATGGAGGGAGGTGGGAGTTCGGGGTAGATCAACAACGACGACCGTATTTGTACCCCCTCAAACTTGTTTATCGTTAACAAAGGGGAGGGGATCTGAAATACAAATCCTTCCCAGTTTTCATCTTGGTGAGGAAGCAACCTCCTATTAATTTCACCCCCCTTGGTGGTTTTCAAACCACCAAGGGAACCCACTAAAATACGTGTTTCATGAACCAGGTAGGAACCTCGTAGGTTGTGCTACCACGTCACCAACCACTCTACCACACTTTCCACCGTGGTCATCCACATCACCTTCAACATAAAGATTCCTTTAGTCATGCACTGACACTAGTCCATTGCGCATTGGCTTGATTTTTCCATCCGACATCATTGGCATGTGTTCTCCTATGCTTGAAAATTAACAAGGGGGTGTTGGATTACTGAGAGGGGGGGTGAATCAGTAATAGAGCAATTTAACCATATAATCCAAGTGTTATATCAATGAAGCATTATTATCCAATAACTGCAGAGTAAATAAGC
>JZKD02S2060324.1:37850-52579 GCA_000966675.3 Picea glauca | reverse complement strand
GGTTTATCTAAAGAGGGCTTCAGGAAATCTAGGCCAATCCGTACACAGGTTCTTTTTGATGCACTACCACTCGAAGGGGTACCAATAGGGGTTACAAGGGTGACCAACAAATGTGCACTTAAGAACCACTTGTATTTCCTGCGTGTATGAATCCCTCAACCGCGGGTTTATGCGCGTAACGACAGATCTCTGTTGCTTAAAAACACCAGAATACGTCTCTACCTTGAAAAGCAAATTCCCACAATTTCTACCAAGGAAAGTGCTCTGATACCTCTTGTAATATACCAGATATAAAAAGTATGCAGAACAGAAATAAAATGCTAGAGATGACAGAATAATAGTAATATAACCTACATAATCTCCACAATAACACATAAATGATATAAGAACAACAACATAAATAACACTTTGATTCAGAAAGCAATGTTCACAGGCCTCTTCGAGGGGCAATCTTTAGTTGAGCAGCGCTCTGTTACAATAATCTCCAAGCTAGGGTTTTCATACCCTCGACCTTTATTTATACTAAATATGTTTATCAAGAGAAGCATCTAAAGGAAGATCCTTCTAGAAGTGGAAGCTTCTATTAGGTCTTCTAACATCCATCTTATTCTATTTTATTGAAAGACCTTATTAATATTGACCTTTATTACATCCGAATATATTGATCTACCTATGTGCGGGTTAGGACCCTAACATGATACAATACTTTTATCAAGAGATCAACTACAAAAACAATTGGAAGCCTTAAAAGTTGTTTGGGCCAATAAATTTAGTGATTCAATTGATTTCTTTGAAGAAGAAATAGAAATATGGCTAGTCCAGTATGTGAATAAGAATGAAGACATTGAGGACAGACTCCGTCAGTTAAGCCTTGATTGAAGAGAAATAGAAAACGAGTTATTTCAAACTAAGACCAAACATGAGATAACAATTGCTCCAATGAGGGAGTACATTCAACTATTCCACCTCCAACACAGTAGTATCCTACAAAATACACCACAACAAGTAAATAATGGTTTGGAATTTCCATCATAGTAAGTTGGGTAGTCACCTTTGTAATACACCCGACCCCCTAATCTTGCTTAGGTTGGTGAGATGTTCAAGTTTATTTCTTTAGTCCTCGGGGTAAGTACTTAGTTCATTTTCTTTGGTCTTAGTTCATGAGTCTTTAAGTGAAGACTTCTCTTATCACAATATTTACTGTATAAATTCTCACTTGTTCAATCCAATTTCCAATGAAATCCTTATGTGGGTCTCGCTGCAGTGGCTAGGGACCCATACACCCTCTCTCGGATGGTTAGAACTACTTCACATCATCAGATCAATGATCCATATCGACACAGACCCTCTCTCATTGGAATAGCAGGGTACATACCTAAGTTTTCATACCAACAATTTACATTCCAATGGGAAACTCCTTTTGGGATCCAACGACTCTCTGACTCGAAGACCAACAACTCCACTTTCATCAGTCCTATAATGCATGTGACGGTTATCAACAATCTCTCCATTTACTCATTAAGTTATCACGTGGAACCCATGATGATCCTACGACTAAGTATTACATGTCTCCGTTCACCGATCAATGCTCCTCCTTCACTCTCAGAGTCCCTCTCATCGGAGTGCATCAATCCTAGCACCATGAACCACTTAGGCCAGTTCACTTTGATAATGTATGCTCCCACAGATATGACGATTCTCATTTACCTCATCGGACTGTCATAATTTACTCAGAGGTGACATCCGCTCAATAGATAGGGTTCTACCGCTAACCTCTCGGGTCACACCATACAAGATCTAATGGATGAGATTTTACAGGACACCTCATGATACATCAACGGTCCTTATACCCTCAGGTCATCAGAATCCTATCTCAAGACCTCCATCCTGATCTCTGATAGCTCTCCTTATGACATACTCATATGTGACATCAATGGTTGCAATCTCACCATCTAGTCCTATGATAGATCAACGAATGTCATTGACTCAGAGTTCCCTCTATTGGAGTCCCAATACAACCTCACACCTGGTCACTCCGACTACCATTTATTCTAACCAATGGTCTAAATCTTCTTGTTATGCCGAATATATGGCTCGGAACCTTCCTGACTCAAAACACCGGTTTTCTCCTAGTCCACGATTTGATTTAGGACTTAACCATTTCAAGGTTTCTTCTAGGACATCACTATGGTTTAACAGATCTCCTTGGCTCTCGTCCTCACATTGAAACTAGATAAAGTAATTTCATCTTGGTTTTGGATGAATATTTTCATATCCTGCAAGATTTCCATTTAAAGGCCGGAGGTTTTCACAGGGCTTAAGGCTCCCTAACCACTCAAAAAACTCTCCTTGGATTCAAGGTGCTCCTGTCAATGTCGGGTGAATGTTTTATTCATATCTTGCAATCTTTCCACTCAAAAAATTCCAGTGGTTCCCTATGAAGACCTAATAAAAAATTCTCATATCCCTATAATTCCCTGAGTGCATTCCTTCTTACTCTCTCTGGTTTCCTTTTCTCTTCCCTCCCATGTCTACATCTACACATCTGGTGATGATTTTTCACCTTTGGCCTCTACTTCTACTAAATCCTTGGGACTCCCGTGGCTGATGTCAGACACAACCTCCAGTCAAGGATACAAATTTTGAAAGGGAAATCTAAGGTGTACTTCTGTCAATTTTTTAATTGACCTTTTTTCTCTTTAAGAAACCCAATCTGCCAGCAGTTATAACCAATTCAACCACCAATATTTCTTTTCCATAACTGATCACATGACTCTTGGATGATTCGGGCATGTTGGTAGGTGACACATTAAATTTTAAAGTGTAGGCTGGAGCGTTGAACAAGCTTCCTATTTTATTCATTGAATATTCTCCACTCCCCCTCACCGGTCCACCTCATCGATTCCCACTTCATCAATTCACCTCACCAATCCAGTTGTGATATCGTGGCTAGTACTCAAGGAATTTCTCTCTCAGTCAATTTTCCAGTGTTTTCTATTAATCAATAGAATAATTACATGCTTCATAATCATATCACATAAAGTCTTAGGATAGTAACAATCATGGGGGAAAACATGGTGTTACATTCCCCTCATCCTTAAAGAAACATCGTCTTTGGTGTTAAAGCACCATATATACACAATTATACATAAAACAAAAATGGGTATGGCACTCTCATGGCATCCTCCAGTTCCCAAGTAGCTTCATTCGCTCCAAAGTGCTTCCATTGCACCTTGACCTGCACGATGGCTCGATTCAAAAGCATTGTTTCTCTCTGTTTAGGATGCATTGATGTTTGGGTTGGAATTATCCCTCTGGTTCCACCTATATCATAGTCCAATCAATAACATGATTAGAATCATGAATATATTTCTTTAATAAAGATACATGGAACACATTTTGAGCTCTAATAGTAGGTGGAAAATTAAGTCTATATGCTACTAGTCCCACTCTTTTTAGGACTTCAAATAACCCACAATAGTGGGGAAATAACTTAGCACATGTCCCCATCCTTAGGGAAATCCTCGTGGGTTTTACCTAAGACACATATAATCTCCCACTTTGAACTCTTTACGATTTTTCTTTTTGTATGCATAGCTCTTTTTCCTATCTTGAGCTATTTTCAAATTTTGTCTTACACTGATCATAGCCTATTCCATTTCTTTCAATAGTTCTGGTCCAAGTGTGATCTTGTTCACTAGATTGTCCCAACAAATTGGAACTCTGCACTTCATTCCATATAGAACCTCAAATGGGCTCATCTTCAATGATTCATGATAACCATTTTTATAAGCAAACTCCACTAGGGGTAGATATTATTGTCGCTACTTGGGTTGATGCATAACACACATCCTCAACATGTCCTCTAACACTCTATTTACCCTTTCTGTATGACCATATTTCTGAGGATGGTAGGCCATGCTAAACTCTAACTGTGTTCCCAAGCCTACAAATTATATTTTTCAAAAATTTGACGTGAACTTAACATCTTTGTTTGATATTAAGGCCTTGGGTAAACCATGCAATCTGGAAATTTCCTTCTTGAAAATGTTATCGATGTCTATGGATTTGAAAGTAGATTTGAAAGGTAGAAAGTGAGCTTCCTTTCTCATCTTATCCACCACCACTATAATTGCATCATGTTGCTTAATTGTCCTTGGAAACCCAATAATTAAATCCATGGAGATTGTCTCCCATTTCCATTTCAGCTACAATAATCTTGCAAGGTGTTTGTGTTCAAATTTCTCTTACACTCCAAACACTTGGTAATGTATTCGACAATGTCTTGCTTCATTATTGGCCGATAAAACAACTTCTTTACTATTGTTACAATATTCTGGTAACTAGGGTGATTGTTGGCCCTTGACCAAGTTTTGAGGATCCTTGGTCATGTTTGACCTACTTTTGGGACTTCGACAGGATGTCGAAGACAGAGCACAAGCCGAAGCAGAGATCGCGGGATCTCGATCCCTCTTTAGGGATTTTTGGGTTTTGGGCTTATGTAATAGGAATAAGAATGTCGACACATGGGTTTACCCATGTTTAGGCCCATTTTGTAATGTATAAATAGATAGCTAGGTGATGTAAGAAGAGGCCACAATGTGCTAAGTGATAGAGTTCGATCTATGGGATTGAAGGAGGGACAAGTATGTGATGCTAAGTGAAAGTGGTAATTGTCATTGCTTTGTGCATACTGTGTGAGAATTACAGAGCTAAGTGCAAGTGATTGTAAGAGACTGTGGAAGGCTTTGTGTTGTACTTCAGGGAAGGAGGATCTAGCGAGGTGCACAGATCTCCTGTCTTCTGCGGAGTAAGATATCATGGCTCCGTGCATGTAGAAGATTGACATAAGGAAATAAAGAAGAAGAGTTGGTGGATGTAACCCCAGGGTGGAGGTGAACCACGTATATCCTGCATTGTGGTTGCTATGTGCTTTATGGTTGTTCTCTTGTCTATGTGATTGAATGTTTAGTGCTTTAATGTATGCTTAGAAGGATCTAATATGGTAGCTTAGTGCTGAATACTGTGAATAAATGCTAGATCTGATATATGTCGGTATGCTTAGTGCTTGATTATATCGGATCTGAATAAATACTGCATTGATATGTTGTTAGGGTTTAATTGCGTTGTAAACTAAGGCTTAGTAGTAACGAACTATAACTGCTAAGTGCTTTGTTAAGGTGTTATAATCACATATCTGTGTCCCAACTAAGGTTGCAGACACTGGAGTCCTGTAACCATCCTTGTCTCTACCTCGAGTGAGACTTCATCTGCTTCGTAGGTGTTTCCGAAAGGGCTGGTAGTTAGGGCTTTGTTGGTGCGCTATTGTAGAGTTGAACCCTGGGTCTGCCCCTGTGCCAAAAAATGGTTCTGTTGTTGGGACCTGAAACTGTGATTGTTGGGAACTAAAGGAAAGAAAGAAAGCTCTGTGCGTAGATATGTTGCTTTAGTGCGCAGTATTCTACTTGACCTGTAAAGCTCTGTGCTAAGAAGAGAAGTCAGATCCGAAGAAAAGAAGTAAGATCTCGAAGCTTTGTGCTCTGATAAAGGTAAGAATAGTGATAAGTTTTAGATCTGGAAGCTTTGTGCTCTGTTGAAAGTAAGATTAGTGGAACTTTTTGTTTCAAGAATATGGATCTAGGTGTGTTTGATAAATGTTATCCTAGTCTGAAAACTAGGGCACAACTAGAAGAGAGAAGGTTTGATATGAGTAGATCTGATAGAAATAATGAAATATATATTATTCCTATGCATAGAAATAATGTTTGGACTAACAAATGGATGCAAGATCCTAGAAAGAATTTTTTGTAGGTTAACTACTATGATCTTAGTGCGCAATACATGAAAAGATGGGGATCATTTAAGAAAAAAAGAGGATTAACCCTTTGTTACAGTTGCAGAAGACTGGAACATCTTGCTAAGGAATGCCCTGGAAGAAGACCTAATTGTCTTTGTTGTAAAGCTATGGACCATGAAGTTTTAGATTGCCCTAGAATGATTGCTAAGCTTGACATAATGAATATGAGACAAATAAACTTTGAGGAAGGTCACGAAATTGAGACCATGGTATAACCCCAGACAGAATCAGAGACTGTACTACTACAAATGAAAGAAACCCTAAATAATCATAGAGATATCAACTTATCAGAGATCTTCAAAGAAAAAGAATGCATAGAAGCAAGAATAGGAGACTTCGTCATAGACTGTGTTCTGGATGAGGAAACACAAGCAAATATCATGGCAGAAAGAAATTGGGAAGCTTTGGGAAAGCTTGATACGATTCCTTCATTGGAAGGAATATGATTACTTAGGGGAAAGCTGATAACCCTATGTGGAAGACTCACCTAGGTATCTATGAGTGCTCATGGAGCTTCAACAGAGGAATATTTTTAGGTTGTTAGATTCATTGAGAACAACACTCCATTTACTATGTTATTAGGAAAAACCTGGATCGAGAAAGATCAGACCAGAAGAAAATAAGAGGAGGCCCTAGAACAAAAAAAGCAGGAATTAAAAGATTTCATGACTAGGAGTATAGCACACTTGATTGTAGAACAAAAGAACAGATCAAAGTTACTTAGAACCAGAAACTTGGATAACGAAGTTGAAAAAACACAAGAAGATTCACAGACGAGTAGAACACCTACCCCAGATAGAGAATCAATATTACTCTCTGATCCTATGAAAGAATCCCAACAACGCGAAGCTGCTATTCCAAAAGAAGACAAGAATCATAATGGAAAGAGGAACACCAAGACGAAGATCACCATGAGAAAGGCTAGAAAACTCAGTAAGAAGAGAGCAAAGATCGAAAAGTTACAAAAGGGCCCAAAGGGAACTTCACTGAAGGAAGATTTTGAAAATTGGAACTTTGTTGGGATATCATAACAATGCCCCATGGCACTTCGCCATGGCAAAGAAATATGACCGTTGGAAGTATTATAACTTTTGGACCAACATTCTATAATGGTTAGAACAACAATTATGACAAAAAAGATTGGCATCAGACCGTTGGGACCGCGCCACAACGGATAGAACTGCATTGATGGAAAGCTTCTTATCCATTGAAGAGATCTGTTACATCGTGTCTACTTAGTCCGTCAACTGTTGCATCGAGAACACTTTTGAGGATTGTATCAGAGCTAACAAGAGAACCCATTGCTACCGCGTTGTGCTTAGTAAGATCGACACCGATTCTATTGCTTTGAGCCCTCATCCATCCACCCGAGTTTTTCGATCGAGAGCGTGCATGTCAGATGAGATCAATGCTGTGGAGAAGTCAGTCGAGAAAGTTTTAATTGATATGATGGCCGAGAGAGTGATGTCTACAGGAATTCAAGCTTCATCGACGCGAGGAGTGAAAGCCTCTCTGTCGACTGCTCGCGGATCTAGACCATCCTGACCGACAACAGAGAAGAGAACCAAGAACAGAGATGATCTACCAAATGTGAAGTTAATCCCGACCATCTTACCCGATTACATCCCGCCTATGGCCAGCGCGGTGAGTTGTGACAGTGTCTCGAGGAATTTTGATTAGACCATGTTTACTGCGTACCTCCCGAAGCGGATACGTGCAGTCAGAACACAACAAGATAAGATCGTGACGTTGAAGTTCAACGACTTCAACCTAGGTGACCGCAATAATTACATCATGCTTGCCCCTTACAAGTATCTGACCAAGATGAAGGGGAAAAACTCGAAAATAATCCCCCAACCATAGACTATGAACCTCGCGCAGTCCACCCTCTTGAATGTGATGAAGATACCATACTTTGGAAAGAACCAGGAGGTTAACGCCTGTGTTAAGCTCCTGATATCGTGTTACCATGGTGGCTACCTATGGCTAGATAGATGTATCACAGTTGATCTGACGATGATCCATAGGATCACCGATTGAGCATGCAAGGACCTAACCCGCAAGACTTCTACCCAAGGAAGGCTTCCGACCTCACCTTGGCACAGAGAATTAAGGACACTTACAGTGATGTAGAAAAGGGAGCGCGAGGCTACAATGTAGCTTCCATCCAAAATGGCGTAGTGCGCCTGGCCTGCCAGTTGATCGCAGGGAATCTAGTGAGGAAGAACTGACCTACTCAAGTCACAGGATTTGTTGTTGACCTAGCTGGGAAATGTGTAGAAGAACTCTAGATTAACTGGGTGAAGTACTTGGTCAACCAACTAGAATTAGACTGTCGCGAAGTTTAGGATCAGGGCTATGAGTTCCACTTTAGCTGGCTTTTGATCCTCAGTGCATTTACCGCTTGGGAAATTCCAGAAGGTACGACCTTCCCAGACATTGATCCGTTTGAGCCGCTCGTTATGAAGTTCACCACGCTTTGGTACTCAAGCGATATGGGAAAACAATGGCAGTCGAACGCGGTTTTTCATACCTATTATCTCCAACTGAAGAGGGCTATCGAAGTTGTCCCTCACATGATGCTGAACACCCTACATCCCTTTTGATCTCTCATGAAGTTCCACGCACATCGACACTTCATTTATATCACCGTGCACGCAAATGAGAACAAAGAAGATCTTCAATCATACTACAAGCTCACAGAGGAGGACCTTGAAGAGATCACCAAATACTGGTCTGTAGAACTCCTCATCCTCGCATACCCCACAAAAATGTTAGACCCTAAACTGATCGGTAGCCGAGACCACTCATGAAGCAAAGGATCGTCCTGGACCCATTAGAAGGAAGAAGACCGAAGAGGTCCAGAACTTGAGTAGTGCATCGGAAGGAACTGCTTCAATATCACCTGGACGAGGGGGTGATGACGAAGTAGAAGAGACAAATGGAAAAGAGGACCAACACAAGCAAGGTGAAGTAACATTGCCTAGGGAACCTGCTGATGAGGCCAATCCCTTGAAGAAAAGGAAGTTTTCTCCCATGAAACCCACTTCCCGAAAGAAATCTAGAGCCACCTTGACTAAGATGCAGACTATGCTCACTGTAGATGACTTCGATTTTATCATCGCAGCTCTAGCAGATGCCTCGCAAGAAATCTTGCAGAAACATGAAGCCAAGCAGGAGGAGATGTATGATAGAATTGAGGTTGAACTAAGAGGGGTACAATAGGCCCTTCAATCCAGCTGCGCAGTATCCACTGCGCCCCCACCATCAGAAGCACCTAAGTTGGGAGATGAGCCTGCCCAACTTCGCAAACTAGCTGATGCGACCGAAGCTCGCCTTCATCACGCACAGGAAGAAATTGAACAAGCCACAGGGGTCCTAAAGCAAGTACAAAAGGTAGTCATAGAGCAACGCCAAGTTGCGCAACAAGAGAAGGTTGCCCTCCAAACTAAGTTTAAAGAAGAGAAAGTGCAGATCCAACAAGAGAAAGATAAGTTTCTCACAGAGCAGGTGGGAGTAAATGAAGCAGTCAATAGAGCACTTCACTCTGTGCCAGGCTTAGAGAAAAAAGAGGAAGACCCAGTGGAACACCAAGTAGAGTAGCTCGCGAAAGCTATCCAATAGATTCAACAGAGAATCACAGACCTTGAGCTACGAACAGTGCCAAGTACCCCACAGGACGTGCGAGATCAAAGAGAAGCCACTGCCCGGAGCACAGTCAAGAGGATCAAAGAATTCACTCCGGAATGCAAACAACTAAGTGATTACAGTGCACAGAATTATGAGCGACTCACTGAAGATACTGAGCTGAAGGTACTGGAGTCACAGCTCCAGGAGGAAAAGCAATAAGCAACAACAATGCAGGTGCAATTGAAGCTCCTGTCAACAGTTGAAAGGATGAAGTGATCCCAAGAATAGCGCACTTCTCAACAACAGGTCCACATCATTGAGAGAAAAGTCATGGAAGTGACTCAAAGGCTCCAACTAGTCCAGGATGAATCTTGCCAACTGTTTTAGGAGATTGAAGGTCGAGGCGCAGAGTTGGAACAAGTAGTCGCTGCAGTCAAACAACGTTTAGAGGGACCTGTCAAAGAATCGGTCATCCACGAGTTCGTCAAGGAGGAGGCCCTGGCGCAGTAATAGGTTGAAGTAGCTCGAGCCAAGATCGAGGCTTTTGAAGCATAGCTACCTAGACCAGAGTGACTCGAGACGAGTCACAAGTGAGTGTTGGGGGAATGTTGGCCCTTGACCAAGTTTTGAGGATCCTTGGTCATGCTTGACCTACTTTTGGGACTTCGACAGGCTGTCGAAGACGGAGCACAAGACGAAGCAGAGATCGCGGGATCTCGACCCCTCTTTAGGGATTTTTGGGTTTTGGGCTTATGTAACGGGAATATGGATGTTGGCCCATGGGTTTACCCATGTTTAGGCCCATTTTGTAATGTATAAATAGATAGTTAGGTGATGTAATAAGAGACCACAATGTGCTAAGTGCTAGAGTTTTATCTATGTGATCGAAGGAGGGACAAGTATGTGATGCTAAGTGCAAGTGGTAATTGTCATTGCTTTGTGCATACTGTGTGAGACTTGCAGCGCTAAGTGCAAGTGATTGTAAGAGACTGTGGAAGGATTTGTGTTGTACTTCAGGGAAGGAGGATCTAGCAAGGTGCGCAGATCTCCTGTCCTCTGCAGAGTAAGATATCATGGCTCTGTGCATGTAGAATATTGATAGAAAGTAATAAAGAAGAAGAGTTGGTGGACGTAGCCCCAGGGTGGGGGTGAACCACATATATTCTGCGTTGTGGTTGCTATGTGCTTTATGGTTATTCTTTTGTCTATGCGATTGAATTCTTAGTGCTCTGATGTATGCTTAGAAGGATCTAATATGGTAGCTTAGTGTTGAATACTATGAATAAATGCTAGATCTGATCTATGTCAGTATGCTTAGTGCTTGATTATATTGCATCTGAATAAATACTGCGATGATCTGTTGTTAGGGTTTAACTGCGTTGTAAACTAAGGTTGAGTACTAACGAACTGTAACTTCTAAGTGCTTTGTTAAGGCGTTATAATCACAGATCTGTGTCCCGGCTAAGGTTGCAGACACTGGAGTCCTGCAACCACCCCTGCCTCTACCTTGGGTGAGACTTCATCTTCTTCGCAGGTGCTCCCGAAAGGGCCGATAGTTAGGGTTTTGTTGGTGTGTTGTTGTAGCATTGAATCCTAGGTCTGCCCTTGTGCCAACAGTGACATACATAGAGTATCCTATGGAATTCATTGTAACACACCCGACCCCTAAGTACCCTTTTAAGAGACAGGGCATTAATATTTCAATTTCATTAATCATTTCAAATCCTCTTTTGCTCGTCATGAGCTTCCTAACAACTTCTATCATGTTCGAATCCGAGCTCTGGATTGGAAGTTTCACACTCCCAAAGCTCTTCAGGCGTTATTGGTCAAGGGATGATTGGCACCCACATGGCTCTGTCTCATTCGTACCATCCCAAGTTCTTCGAAGTCCCAGAGTTTCCCCTACACACTTTCATCTATGGTGGAAATCCATCCACCGATAAATCCAACTACATAACTGCGTCTTTGTTTAACACACAGGTTTACGGGAATTTGACGTTCGACGCTTAGGCATTGAATGCCCCTTTTTATTACTATGCACATGTCCTTCAGAGTCCCTAAATCCAGAACTCCCAAAGCACCTCGAAATCGTGCCACGTGGCTCCGGCTTTCGGCCTTTTTGGCTTATCTAGGATACTACACCCCAAACCTCTGGAGTTTCGAAGCCCTGAACTTTTGAAGGGTCCACCCTTACACATGGCGGTGCATTAAGGGCATAGGCAAGGATAGGTGGGTCCCAAGTACTCCACATGCCTTTAGGTCAAGAGAATATGTGTTAGGGGGGAATGACACACAACGCGACAGAGATGACACGTGACCCCATCAATGGGTGACACATGTCACGTTCTAATGGGCACATAAGGTCTGTGAAAATCACGAATCAAGGTGACACATGGCACGTCGAATGTGGATCCATGTCACCCTAGGTGACGTCAATGTTCCACATCACTCCAGATTGAAAACCTTACAATGCCCATTATATCCCATGGTCGAGATGTGTCCATGTAGACCCAGAGATCTATGGCCTCTGTAGCTTCACAACTTCGGCGTTTGAGGGTTTTGTTGTGTAGTCTCCTCTTTACCCTCAGAGTAGTCAACGTTGGGTTGACCACAGTCTAGATCCAATATCCAAGAAAGGTCTTGAAGTTCCCTTGGATCTACATCCCTCGTCACTTCGTGAGTTCGACGTTTGTGGGTTCTACCCGTTCCACACTCCTTTTATCCCAGAGTAGGACTTCGCCAAAGTGTTATATACAAGTCCTTCCACTAGTTGATCATATGGTTGAGAGGGGTTCTCAATTGACTCCCCAGATCCATGGCTCACATTAATTCACAACTACGACATTCGAAGGTTTTGGTGTTATGACCTCTGTGTTCTCCCAAAGTGGTCAACGTCAGACTGACCGCGATGTAGATCCAACATTCAGGGAGGCTCCCGAGTACCCTCAGATCTACGACTCACGTTAATTCGCAACCAATAAGTGAGTCTTGGTTTAATGATGGGATAGATCCCACGGTCACGGTTAGGAAAACCATCAGATGTCGGTCAACCTCGCTGATAACCGAACCAACAGGTTGCCTTCGGTTGGTTTTGGAGGTTGTGAATTCATAGTGTCCGGGAGCTCCGAAATCCCAGAGTTTCGAAGCCAAAAAAGCTTAGCTCCTTTCGGACCTAGCGAAGGGTTCCAAGGTCCTTGTCATATGGTTTCTCGGACAAGCCTCGAGGCATCACGCTCTAATCTTGGCCATTAATTATTTTAGGGTCATGGACATGAGTGCTCGGTCACACAGACTGATGGTTTGAAGGGAGAGCCTTCCATTCACAGAGCTTAAATTCGAAAATATGGAAATATACCTTTCAAGTGATCAACGAGACTAAAACATTCCAGCGAAGTCTACCCGGACTCTTAGCCTGCGAGAGAGATCCTTGGTTGAAATTTCCTTAAGGAATTTTCAACCAATATAGGAACCGTAAACTTATTCTCAAATTCATATCAAATCCCATGTCTAATAGTTCTCTTGCTGCTAAGCAGAGGAAAGCAGAAACCATGCAAATATAAGGGCTCACATAAAATAATACACATTTCTGATGATTAATCAAACAATGTAAAATTTAATCATAAACATAGACATTCAACTATCACTTCCATTCTAGTACACAAAGTATAAAAATACCTATCAAGAAACCAGAATCGTGAAGCAAATGTTGAGAGGGTTGTAGATTTTAACCTTGTACAATATTTACTGCAAACAAATTTTCAGTAAAAGAACAAAAAAGATACAATGTCAAATACAAACATTACATAGATATTTTTCCCCTGGAAACCCAAACCGGAAAAACCAACATATTCTATATTCATTCATAGTGATACATTGTTTACAATACAATATACATATAGGAGCCAGCGACATCCAAAACCCTAACCCAATGACCCGGATTAGTCAACAACCCTAATTCCTTAACCAGAAATAGAAAACCATCAACAAAAACTATGTGCTGAAAAACCACCTAACAATGGACACAAAAATAAAGACAACACGAAAAATGTTGCAAAAATGAGACACGTTTGCCTAGGAAAAAATTGCAAACCCCCCTGCGCACTCGGCGGAATGTAGACACTACTACTCGTGCAAATAATATAACACATACCCAACATTCTTCCACTTGTTTTTTTCTTTGCATAGAGGGGGTTACAAGGTTAGATAGTCAACAATCCAGGGCAACAATTCCCATGGATCCTCTACACCAAGAGAACTTCTCAGTGCTCATAGATTTTGTTAATGAATCTGCAACATTCTTCAAAGTGTCCACCTTCATCAACAATACTTTCTTTTCTTCAACCATATCTCACACAAAGTGATATTGAATATCAATATGCTTTGTCTTTGAATGATAAGTCGAGTTCTTTGCCAGAAAAATTGCACTATGACTATCACAATTTATCCTTACAACTTGTTGTACCAACCCAATACCTGAACACAATATTTGTTACAATACTGCTTCCTTACTTGCATGAGTGGCTTCCATGTATTCAACTTTTGTAGTTGAAGGTGCCACTACAACCTATCTTTTGCTCATCCAACTTATTGCTCCTCCAAATAGGTTAAACACATACCCACTTGTAGATCTCCTACGATCCAGATCTCCAGCCCAGTCTGCATATACAAAGCCATGTATATCCAACACTATGTCCAATCCCGGTCTTCCTTGGTATCACAATCCATAGTTAGCAGTGCCATGCACATACCTGAAAACCCTTTTTACTGTTGTCCAATACTCCTTCCTTGGTTTTGACTTATAATTGCTCAAAACTCCCACTCCATGTGCATTTTCCGGTCTAGTAAAGACCATTGCATACATCAAACTTCTAACTGCACTCACATATGGAACACAAGACATGTCCTCCTCCTCTTCCCATGTCTTCGAACACTGATCCACATATAACTTTACACTAACATGAATAGGAACCTTGACTGGTTTACATTCCTGCATATTAAACCTTTGCAATATTGTCTCAACATATTTTCTCTGATTTAACCAGAGTTTCCTCTTTTTCCAATCTCTTTTAATTTCCATGCCCAAAATGAAATTCGAAGTACCGAGATCCTTCATATCAAATTTAGAGGAAAACTGATTTTTCACATCCTGGATAATCTCTTTGTTGTTTCCTATCAGCAACATGTCATCCACATACAAGACCAAATAAATCAAATGATCACCAATTAATTTAAAATACACACA
>JZKD02S2060324.1:15417-30135 GCA_000966675.3 Picea glauca | reverse complement strand
TAATGGGCACATATGGTCTATGAAAAGAATGAATCAAGGTGACACGTGGCACGTCAAACGTGGCTCCATGTCACCCTTGGTGACATAAACGTGCCATGCCACTCTGGACTGACAACCTTCCAAAACCTATTATATCCCATGGTCGATATGTGTCCAGGTAGACCCATATATATACGGCCTCCATTGCTTCGCAACTTCGACGTTCGGGGGTTTTGTTGTGTAATATCCTCTTTAGCCCCAGAGTGGTCATCACCGGGCTAACCACAGTCTAAATCCAACATCCTGAAAAGGTCTCCTAGCTCCCTTGGATCTACGACTCTCGTCACTTTGCGGGTTCGACGTTTGTGGGTTCTACTCGCTTCGCACTCCTTTTCTCTCGGAGTAGGACTTCGCCAAAGTGCTATACGCAAGTCCTTCCATTGGTTGATTATATGATTGAGAGGGGTTCTCAATGGACTCCCTATATCCACAACTCACATTAATCCACAACTCCGACATTCGAGGGTTTTGATGTTATGCCCCACTGTTATTCTGAAGTGGTCAAAGCCATACTGATCACAACATAGATCCAATGGCCAGGGAGGCTTCCGAGTACCCTCAGATCTACGGCTTGTGTTACTTCGTGACTGGTAAGTGAGTCATGGTTTAATAGTGGGACAGATCCCACGATCACGGTTAGGGAAACCACCAGATGTCGATCAACCTTGCCGGTAACCGAACCAATAGGTTTCCTTCGGCTGGTTTTGGAGGTTTTGAAGTCATAGCATCCCAGAGGTCTGAACTCTCAGAGTTCCGAAGCCATAAAACATTATCTCCTTTCGGACCTAGCGAAGGGTTTCAAGGTCTCGGTCATATGGATTCCCGGACAAGCCTCGGGAAGTATGCTCTAATCTTGGCCATTACTTAGTTTAGGGTCGTGGACACAAGTCCTTGGTCACAGAGATTGATGGTTTAAAGGGAGAAGCTTCCATTCATAGGGCTTAAATTCAAAAACATAGAAATATACCTTTTAAGGGATCAACGAGACTAAAATATTCCAATGAATTTTGCCCCGACTCTTACCCTGCGAGACCGATCCTTGGGAAATTTTCCTTAAGGACTTTTCAACCAGTACAAGAACTGTAAACTTATTCTCAAACTCATTTGAAATCCCATGTCTAATAGTTCTCCTCCTGATAAGTAGAGGTAAACAGAAACCATGCAAATATAAGGGCTCACAAAAAATAGTACGCATTTCTAATGATTAATCAAACAATGTAAAATTTAATCATAAACACAAACATTCAACCATCACTTCCATTCTAGTACACAGAGTATAAAAATACTTATCAAGAAACCAAAATCGCGAATCAACTTCTAAGAGGGTTGTACATTTCCACCCAACCATAGGAACAACCACTCTTGAACAGATTTACCACTGACTGCCCCCTAGCTAGACCATGATGCTTTGAGAGGTACTCTTCCTTCTTGTTCAACGACAGTCAGGGATAGAGGTTACTCTCTTCCTCCCATAGAAACTTGGAAAAATGATTTTCTCTCTACCAAGCAAGGGGGCTTGCAACAAGTACTTCCACAGTCACTCATCTTATCTGCAAACTCGTATATCATCTTGGAATGAAAATTCTACCAACAACTTCTTGCACCCAGAACGAGCTTGTTTTTCCATTATCCTCAGAACCCCCTAGCTGCACACACTCTTCTCCTTCGCCATGCCCTCTTCCCACGATTTCCTTTCTTTTTTTTCCTTCCTCAGCAAGATTGCGTGGGTCCAAATCCCCAGCTCGTGGTCGATTCAGGAAGTATTTTAGATGGGTACTCTTCCCATATCCTCATTAATTCTTGACGAGGACTTCCCAACTACCAACCTGATTGGTAACTTATTTCTGGGTCAGAGGACTATTCTGGGTCTAAGAAATTTAAATCCAGTAAGGTACTAGTCTGGTGGGGGTCATATCAACCATTTTTGGTTCCCCTCACCATCTCTCTCATAGCATCATGATATACCTTGCCAACCCCCCCTTCAGTAGTTATGCAACACTATCCATTTTTAATTAATAACAAAAATACATACATTACTTTTTATAACAAAAGGGTTCATCAAATCCAACATTCACACATATTCAGTCCGCCAAAATATTTTGGCAAGCTATAGTTATATTTACAATCTGGGGGAAACATGGGTATTACATTCATCTATGATCAGGTTCCTCAACTATGCTTAATTAGGCACATACAACATGTCGTGGTACAATAGGATATTATCAACCACAAGCTGATATCCTTCATACTTTCTCTATCTGGGTTCTTGCTGCAACCCTTCTCTCACCTGATTGAAGAACTCATCCTCTTGTGAAGATTTTTGATCCTTTGATGGATGTCAGATTCTCTCACAGTTGATGCTGCTAAGTGTATTTCCTGCACACTCCAAATGAATGCATTTTCCACTATCTTCTCCTTTCCTTTTATGTGTTTGATTTCAAAATCAAACTCACTGATCAATGCCATCCATCTCGCCTATCTAGCGTTTAACCTTGGTTGTTCAAGCAAATACTTCAGACCACAATGGTCTGTCATCAAGAAAAACTTCCTTCCGAGCAAGTAATGCCTCCACATATTCAACACATGCACAATTACTACGAGCTCTAGGTCATGAGTGATGTACTTTTTTTTATGCTCATTTAGCTTTCATGACTCATAATTGATCACTTTTCCTTCCTACATAAGGAATCCATTGATTCCTTCTTTACAAGCGTCAATTCACACCAATAAATCATTTTCAGGGTCTGTAATCTTCAAAACATGGGCATTGGTCAAAAGGTGCTTCAATTGTTGAACGCTAGCTCCACACTCCGCTGACCATATAAACTTCTTCCCCTTTCTCTGTAATGAGGTAATGGGATGAACAATATTGGAAAATCCCTTTATAAACCTTCTATATACCCAACTAATCCCATGAAATATATTACCTTTGTCACATTTCGAGGAGCAGACCAATCCGTGATTGCCTTGATCTTTTAAGGATCTACTGCCAATCCTTGAACTGAGATGGTGTGGCCTAAACACTGGATTTCGTTTTNTTCCCATATAGATAATATTCACAAAAATCAAAATCCAAAGAGCAGTTAGACATACCTTCAACCATACCTTTACTGTGTAGTAGTCGAAGACCCTTCTCTCCGATATGCCCTAGTCTTTGATGCCACATCATAACCTTTTCTCCAGAGAATGTAGGAGTTGTTTCTTCTTCAACTCCAATATCAGGAACAATGGAACTATTACACCCATCACTAATAGTGCTTTCTTGCATATTATACAGAGTTCCAAACCAAACTCCCTTCAACAACACCATTGCTCCTCGAACTATCTTGCAGGTTTCCTTTTCATATAATGCTTTTACCCTTGCATCGTCCATTTTTCTTACAAGAATCAAATTTCTGGCCAAACCTAGAATGTGCATAACACCAGGCAGTGTTCTAATCTATCCACCTATGAGCCTCAACTTGACTTTTCCTCATCCTATGATTCTGGTTGTCGAATCATCACCTAAGAAAACATTACCTCCATCATACCTTTCATATTCGTAGAACCACTCCATGTGGGGATTCATATGAAAGGATGCACCAGAGTCAGCCAACCATGCCTCATGATCTGCATGTGTGCTTGAAGAACCAAGTACACATCCCCTCCTTCTTCCTTGGAGGTCTTTTCTTTTGTATAAGGAGATTCTTCATGTCCATTTTTTTTCTCAACTTTGGATCTACACTACTTCTTGTAGTGCCCTTCTTTTCCATATCTCCAACATACCTTTACAAAATTTCTGGGAGATTTAGATCTACCCTTAGAATTAGATCTCCCACTTGAGAACTTGGATCTGTTTCTTTCCTAGCAATGCCCTCTTGCAAATAATTCATATGTGCTCTGTCCTTACATATTCTTTTGTCTCATATTCTCCGAAAACAAGGATGAGACCACTTCATCAAACTTCAAGGCAGTTGTATTACTACCTATGGCCACAACCAGACTATCGCACGAGTCTGGTAAAGAACATAGTAAACTGATACATTTATCTTCATCTGAAATTTTAATCTCAACAGATACTAACTGAATTACCACGGTATTGAAGGCGTTCAAATGCTCTGCCACTAAGTCTCCATCTCTCATCCACATGTTATACAACTTATTTCTTAGGAATAGTTTATTCACTAGGGACTTAGACTGATACAACTTCCCCAACTTATCTCATAAATCCTTGACTGTAGGTTCCTATGACACATTCAGTAATACTGAATCTGAGAGACACAGTCGAATTGTGCTCTTCACCTTCCGATCCCACGGTCACGGTAGGTGCAGTACCTGGATCTATCGCGATCCACTGATCTTTGTCCACCAACAAATATTCCATCTTGAGCTTCCACAACTCAAAACTTTTTCCATTAAACTTCTCAATCTCCATTTTCGAATTGCTCGCCATTTATTTTCACCTGAAAAAATCAATACAACAGATCTCCCACTGTAACAAGGCTTATCACAGTCTCGAGCCAAACCCTTGACCAAAAAGAGATCCCCCTGAAGCCAACAAAGCTTTAATACCAAATGTAGATTTTAACCTTGGACAATATTTACTGCAAATAAATTTTCAGTAAAAGAACATAAAAGATACAATGAAAAATACAAACATTACACAGATATTTTTCCCCTGGAAACACAAATCGGGAAAACCAACATATTTTATATTCATTCATAGTGATACATTGTTTACAATACAATATACATATAGGAGAAAGGGACATCCAAAACCCTAACCCAATGACCTGGATTAGTCAACAACCCTAATTCCTTAACCGAAAATAGAAAACCATCGAAAAAAACTATGTGTCGAAAAACCGCCCAAAAATGGACACAAAAATCAAGGCAACACGAAAAACGAAGAAAAAATGTGACATGTTTCCCAAGGAAAAAAATTCAAACCCCCTTGTGCGCCCAGCACAACGCAAACACTACTACTCGTGAAAAGAATATAACACATACCCAACAAGGGTTGTCTGTTTCCACCCAACCGCAGACACAACCACTTCTGAATGGATTTACCGTTGGCCATCCCCTAGCTAGACCATGATGCTCTGAGAGGGACTCTTCCTTCTTGTTCATTGACAGTCAGGGACGGAGGTTACTCTCCTCCTCCCACGGGAACTTGGAAAAACAATTTTCTCTCTACCAAGCATGGGGGCTTGCAATGAGTACTTCCACATTCACTCATCTTCTCTGCAACCCCATTTATCAGTTTGGACTAAAAATGCTGCCAATAGCTTCTTGCACCCAAAACAAGCTTGTTTTTCCATTCTCCTCGGAACCCTTGAGTTGCACACACTCTTCTCCTTCACCATGCCCTTTTCCCATGAGTTCCTTTATTTTCTTTCCTTCCTCAACAATATTGTGTGGGTCTGAATCCCCAACTCACAGTCGGGTCAGGAAGTGTTTTAGATGGGTACTTTTCCCATCTCCTCATTAACTCTTGAGGAGGACTTCCCAACTACCAACTTGACTGGTAACTTATTTCTGGGTGAGAGGACTGTTCTGGGTCTATGAAATTTAAATATAGTAAGGTAGTGGTCTGGTGGGGGTCATCCCAACCATTTATGGTTCCCCTCACCATCTCTCTCATAGCATCATGATCTACCTTGGAAACCCCCCCCTTCATAAGTTATGCAACACTAATCCATTTTTTATTAATAACATAAATACATACATTACCTTTTATAACAAAAGGGTTCATCAAATCCAACATTCACACATATTCAGTCTGCCACAGTCTTTTGGCAAGTTATAGTTATATTTACAAGCTGGTGGAAACATGGGTATTACAATCGCCTCCCCCTTAAAGGAACATCGTCATCGACGTTATACTTTTCGATGTACTATCTATGTACAAAAGTAAAAAAAAATGGGTATTTCATGTTTCATGGCATCCTCCATTTCCCATGTAGCTTTATCTAGACCAAAGTGCTTCCACCACACCTTGACTTGTGCAATGGTTATGTTCCTGAGTGATATTTCCTTCCTGTCTATTATGCATTGTGGTTCTGGTAGGAATTATCCCTCTGTTTCCACCTGAATCACAAACCAATCAATTATATGATTAGAATCATGTACATATTTCTTCAGTAACGAAACATGGAAAGCATTATGTGCCTTCACTGTGGGAGGAAGTGCTAGTATGTATGCTACAGGTCCCACTTTATCCAAAATTTCAAAGGGTCCACAATACCAAGGTGTCAGCTTGGCACAAGCTCCCATTTTCAAGGAAAGTTTCATGGTTCTAACTCGGAGATACACATGATCCCTTGCTTTAAAATCTCTAGGAGTCCTTTTTCTGTCTGCATAGATTTTCTGTCTATTTTGAGCTATTTTCATATTATGTTTTATCTGAATTACTTGTTGTTCCATTTCCTTTAGCATATCTAACCTGATTGTAATTCTGTCTACTGGGTTATTCCAACTGATTGGAATATTTCATTGTCTACCATAGAGGGCCTCAAAAGGGCTCATCTTTAATGACTCTTGATATCCATTGTTATAAGAAAATTCTACCAATGGTAAGTAGGCTTCCCACTTCTTGGGTTGATGCATTATATGCATCGTTAACATGTCCACTCTTGGTTTACCCTCTCTTTATTTCCATCAGTTTGAGGGTGATAGGCTATACTAAAAAGAAATTTAGTTTTAAAACCAACAAATAGATATTTCCAAAAGTTTGAAGTAAATTTTGTATCTCGTTCGTATATGATTTATTTAGGCATGCCATGCAGTTTAAATATTTCCTTCATGAAAATATTGGAAATATCTATTTCCTTGCAAGTTGATTTGATGAGAATAAAGTGAGCAACCTTTCTCAGGTTTTCCACAAATATCATGATGGCATCATTCTATTTGGTTGATTTTGGTAACTTTGTGATGAAATCCATGGAGATGGTATCTCATTTCCATTCTAGGATTGGTAGGGGTTGCAACAACCCTGCTGGATGTCAGTGCTCTGCCTTAACCTGCTGACATTCTAGACATTTATATAAGTAATCAGCTATGTCATTTTTCATTCTGGGCCAATAGAATAATTTCCTAGTGGCTGTGATCATTTTCTGATAACCAGGATGACATGTATATGGCCTTTTGTGTAGTTGATCCATTATGAACCTTTTCAAGTCATCACAATTTGGAATGTACAACCTATCTTTGTAAGTTAGCAGACCATCATTCAACAATTGATAACTCTCATACTTCATGCCCGTGGGTTCTTGCTTTAAGTATGATTTCACAGTCTTGAAAAATGCATATGTTTCTTGTGCACTTTTGAATCTCTCCTCGACGTCCGTTTCATAGGCGTTTATAGCTGCCAAGTGAATCTCTTTCATACTTATTCTAAGGGCATAAACCACCCTATTTTCCTTTACTTTGATATGTTTGATTTCAAAATCAAACTCACTAAGGAGAGACATCCATCTAGCTTGTCTAGCATTGAGTTTTGGTTGATCAAACAAAAATTTCAACCCACTATGGTCTATCATAAGCACAAATATTCTACCTAGGACGTAATGCCTCCACATTTTTAAAGCATGTACTATGGTAGACAACTCCAAATCGTGGATCACATAATTGGTTTCATGCTCATTCAATTTTATGGATTCATAGAAAATCACATGTCCTTCTTGCATAAAGACTCCTCCGAGCCCTTCCTTGCAGGCATCTGCACACACAATGAAGTCCTTGTTTGGGTCTGCAATCTTCAACACAGGTGCATTGGTTAGAAGGCATTTCATCCGTTGGAATCTCCCTTCACATTCTGATGTCCAAATGAATTTAACTCCCTTTTTCTGAAGGGTGGTGATTGTGAAACCAATCTTGGATAATTCCTTTATGAACCTTCTATGGTATCCTTCTAGGCCCATAAATGATCTAATATTAGAAACATCTTTTGGGGCAAGCCAATCCATATTGGATTTGATCTTGTTAGGATCAACTGCCACTCCTTCATAAATAATATGGCCTAAGTAATGAACTTGTTTTTGGAAAAAGTCACACTTACTAAACTTAGCATAGATTTGATGCTCTCTTAGCACTTGAATCACTAACTTGAGATGTTCTTCATGTTCTTTCCTATTCTTAGAATATATTAGGATATCATCAATGAATACCAACACAAATATATCCAAGAACTTGCTGAGTACATTATTTATTAAGCACATAAAAGTGGTTGGTGCGTTGGTAAGCCCAAACGACACCACCACAAATTCATAGTGCCCATATCTTGTCCTAAAGGTTGTTCTGTGGATGTCTTCATCCTTAATCCAGACTTGATGGTATCCAGACCTCAAGTCAATCTAGTAGAAAATTGTAGCACCCCTTAATTGGTCAAACTAGTCATCGATCCTTGGCAAGGGATACTTGTTCTTAATGGTCATCTTATTGAGTTTTCTATAGTCTATGCACAACATGAGTCTGCCATCCTTATTTTTACAAACAAGGTTGGTGGTCCCCATGGAGACACACTAGGACAAATGTAGCCTTTGCCCAACATCTCATTTAGCTATAGTTTGAGCTCAATTAGCTCTAGTGTACTCATTCTATAGGGTGTTCTAGACATTGGCACCGCCCCCGGTACAAGTTCTATTGAAAATTCAATATCTCTTCTTGGAGGTAGACCCGGTACCTCTTCTAGAAACACATATTTATACTCTCTTAATATGGGATGGTCCTCTAGGCTTGGTTTATTTTTCTCAACAGAGTTCAACACTTGTATTGCATACAAACGACATCCTTTTCTACAATACTTCTTCACTTGAAGGGTTGTTATTTGTCTCACTGAGACAAGATTTTGAATCCCTTGTAGGGTTATTTTTCTCCCTTCTTTGTCTTCACATTCCAAATTTTTAATGTAACAGTCCAACTTGGTTTTGTGGGCAGCCAACCAGTCCATGCCAATCAACAGTTCATAAGATCCTAAAGGGAGCATGTTTAAGGTGGCTTGGGTGGGTAATCCATTCATAATGAATTGACATGCTGGTATGACCTCTGTTACCTTTATTTTGGTTCCAGTGGCTAGTTTTATGAGCCATTATTTCACATGTTTTACTTTCTACAATTTACAGTTATCAACAGTTTGAGGGGAAACATAACTCATATTATAACCAGGGTCAATTAAAATGGAAACTAGTTAGTTGGAAATCATACCTTCCATCTCCACCATTGAAGCTTGGTGGTCAACTTATCTATTATCCAAGGCTGCATAAATTTGTGGCATGCTCCTAGCCACATCATTGACATTGGTAGCCTCCTGGATGTTGCCTATGTGGACCGTCCCTCAACAAATGTTTTTCTCCATAACCCCAACATTTCAAGGGTTCTCTCTTTGTGTTATCCGTCTAACCCGAGGCTGTTCCAGAGGGTTTATTACCACTATGAGATGAGAAATTCTGTTGATACACACTTTTAGTAGGTAGGATCATCTTATAAATTTTCCCATGGTTCTTAAATATTGAGGATTTAAACCCTTTCTTCTTGAATCTCGAATTGTTTTTCTTCTTCCAGTCCTCATGAGGTCCTTTCTTATTCTTGAATTATTCATAACAATACCTTGCCTTATGGATAGTATCTTCTAAGGTCTTGGGTCCATCAGATTCAATTCCGTCCTAGAAGGACTGAGGCAATCCACTAATGAATCATTGCATCTTTACCTTTTCATCCTTTATGTAGGGCACATACATTATCAACTTAATAAATTTGTTGATATATTCATCTATGGTGAGTTTGTTAAACTTGAGTTCATAGAACTCCTTGGTCTTCCCATCAAAGTATTTCTTTGATAGATACTTCTTCTTGAAGTATTTCTAAAATTGTTTCCATGACAAATCCTTCTCATGGATTCCTTTCACATTCCTGAGGTCCTCCCACCAAATGGAGGCCTTTCCATTCAGGTTGAAAATGGTTATTCGAGCCTTTAAGTTTTTAGAGTAGTCATGGACTCTGAAGTACTTCTTCAAACCAAGTAGCCAAACTTCTACTTCCTCTCCCTTCTTAATTTCTCCATTGAAAGTGGGTGGTTTGGATTTATTAAACTCTTCAGGTCCATGGCTCTTGGAATGTTTCCTCTTCTTTCTTCTTTTCTGGGAATGTGAACTAGTCTTGCTAATAGAAGATTCCTTGGAGTTGTATGTTTCCTCACCAGAGGATTCTTCTGTTGAGTGCCTCTTAGCTCCATGTTGGGCCTTCTTTGAGGTGATCCTCCTTGTGTGGCCACTTTCAGGACCATTCTTTCGTATCTCAGGTGGACTTTGAGTTTGATTAGCATGATGTCTGTCCATGTGATTGGCTGCTGGTTCGTGTTTCTACTGCCTTTGTATATCTTATAGACTTTGCAGTAGGACTAGATTAATCTTAGTTTGTTTTTCCTGCTCTTTTATCGGCCTTTCATTGTCAGTCTTACAACTCTATAATACCTCCATGAGGCTTCTCACGGTTTCAGGAAAATCTGGAGGGGTTTCCATTGCCCTCCTCTCATCAGATTCTTCCTCTCTATTATGGGAGCTTTCCCCCAATTCATGATGTGTCACCATCCTTCACGCTGTACTTTTCCTGCTGTCCACTGACCGCTTGAGTGTTGATAAGACATTTTCTGTTAGTTAATTATCTACTAGTTTATAAACAACACATACAATCTGTAAGGTGAAGTCAACTTCTTTACTTGGAACACTAGCAACACACAGTTCATATTTTCAAAACATATGACAATAACAAAAGGTTTCATTCCTCTCTTCAGTGCTGGTTTAAATAACCTTCTCATGAATGGGGTAAGATAGGGTGTTACCCCTTAAAATATCTATAATATAATTTTTATGCGACTTGTTCATGAGCCCAGGTAGGCTAAGTGTTGTTTCCATGCTCTAATACCACTTTGTAACACACCCAACCCCTAAGTACCTTTTTAATGGATGGGGCATCAAAATTTCACTTTCCTTAATCATTTTGAATCCTCTTCTGCTCGTAATGATCTCACTAACAACTGCTACCATGCTCGAATCTGAGCTCTGGATTGGAAGTTACACCCTCCCAAATCTCTTCAGGCATTATTGGTCAAGGGACGCATGGCACCCACATGGGTCAGTCTCATTCGTACCATCCCAAGTTCTTTGAAGTCCCAGAGTTTCCCCAACACGCCTAATCTATGGTGGAAATCCATCCACCATTAAATCCAACGGTGAAATTGCATCCTTGTTTAACACACAGGTTTATGGGAATTCGACGGTCGACGTTTTGGCGCTGAACGCCCCTTTTTTCTTTCTATGCCCATGTCCTACGAAATCTCAAAATCTCGAATTCCCAAAGGACCCCAAAATCTTGCCACGTGGCTCTATCCCTCGGCCTTTTTGGCTTATCTAAGATACTACACCTCAAAACTACAGAGTTTCGAAGCCCCAGACTCTCGAAGGGTCCATCCTTACATGTGGTGATGCATTAAGGGTAGAGTCAAGGATAGGCGGGTCTCAAGTACTCCACCCACCATTAGGCCAAGAGAATATGTGTCAGTGGGGAATGACACACGACACGACAAATATGACACGTGACCCCATCAATGGGTGACACGTGTCACATTCTAATGGGCACATATGGTCTATGAAAAGAATGAATCAAGGTGACACGTGGCACGTCAAACGTGGCTCCATGTCACCCTTGGTGACATAAATGTGCCATGCCACTCTAGACTGACAACCTTCCAAAACCTATTATATCCCATGGTCGATATGTGTCCAGGTAGACCCATAGATATACGGCCTCCGTTGTTTCGCAACTTCGACGTTCGGGGGTTTTGTTGTGTAATATCCTCTTTAGCCCCAGAGTGGTCATCACCGGGCTAACCACAGTCTAAATCCAACATCCTGAAAAGGTATCGTATCTCCCTTGGATCTACGACTCTCGTCACTTTGCGGGTTCGACGTTCGTGGGTTCTACCCGCTTCACACTCCTTTTCTCTCGGAGTAGGACTTCGCCAAAGTGTCATACGCAAGTCCTTCCATTGGTTGATTATATGATTGAGAGGGGTTCTCAATGGACTCCCTATATCCACGACTCACATTAATTCGCAACTTCGACATTCGAGGGTTTTGATGTTATGCCCCACTGTTATTCTGAAGTGGTCAAAGCCATACTGATCACAACATAGATCCAACGGTCAGGGAGGCTTCCGAGTACCCTCATATCTATGGCTTGTGTTACTTCGTGACTGGTAAGTGAGTCATGGTTTAATAGTGGGACAGATCCCACGATCACGGTTAGGGAAACCACCAGATGTCGGTCAACCTTTCCGGTAACCGAACCAATAGGTTTCCTTCGGTTGGTTTTGGAGGTTTTGAAGTCATAGCATCCCAGAGGTCCGAACTCTCAGAGTTCTGAAGCCAGAAAACATTATCTCCTTTCGGACCTAGCGAAGGGTTTCAAGGTCTCGGTCATATGGATTCCCAGACAAGCCTCAGGAAGTATGCTCTAATCTTGGCCATTACTTAGTTTAGGGTCGTGGACACAAGTCCTCGGTCACAGAGATTGATGGTTTAAAGGGAGAAGCTTCCATTCATAGAGCTTAAATTCAAAAACATAGAAATATACCTTTTAAGGGATCAACGAGACTAAAATATTCCAGCGAATTTTGCCCCGACTCTTACCCTGCGAGACCGATCCTTGGGAAATTTTCCTTAAGGACTTTTCAACCAGTACAAGAACTGTAAACTTATTCTCAAACTCATCTGAAATCCCATGTCTAATAGTTCTCCTCCTGCTAAGCAGAGGTAAACAGAAACCATGCAAATATAAGGGCTCACAGAAAATAGTACGCATTTCTAATGATTAATCAAACAATGTAAAATTTAATCATAAACACAAACATTCAACCATCACTTCCATTCTAGTACACAAAGTATAAAAATACTTATCAAGAAACCAAAATCGCGAAGCAACTTCTAAGAGGGTTGTACATTTCCACCCAACCATAGGAACAACCACTCTTGAACAGATTTACCACTGACCGCCCCCTAGCTAGACCATGATGCTTTGAGAGGTACTCTTCCTTCTTGTTCAATGACAGTCAGGGATAGAGGTTACTCTCCTCCTCCCATAGAAACTTGGAAAAATGATTTTCTCTCTACCAAGCAAGGGGGCTTGCAACGAGTACTTCCACAGTCATTCATATTCTCTGCAAACTCGTATATAATCTTGGAATGAAAATGCTACCAACAACTTCTTGCACCCAGAACGAGCTTGTTTTTCCATTATCCTCAGAACCCCCTAGCTGCACACACTCTTCTCCTTCGCCATGCCCTCTGCCCACGATTTCCTTTCTTTTTTTTCCTTCCTCAACAAGATTGCATGGGTCCAAATCCCCAGCTCGTGGTCGAGTCAGGAAGTATTTTAGATGGCTACTCTTCCCATATCCTCATTAATTCTTGACGAGGACTTCCCAACTACCAACCTGATTGGTAACTTATTTCTGGGTCAGAGGACTATTCTGGGTCTAAGAAATTTAAATCCAGTAAGGTACTAGTCTGGTGGGGGTCATATCAACCATTTTTGGTTCCCCTCACCATCTCTCTCATAGCATCATGATATACCTTGCCAACCCCCCCTTCAGTAGTTATGCAACACTATCCATTTTTAATTAATAACAAAAATACATACATTACTTTTTATAACAAAAGGGTTCATCAAATCCAACATTCACACATATTCAGTCCGCCAAAATATTTTGGCAAGCTATAGTTATATTTACAATCTGGGGGAAACATGGGTATTACATTCATCTATGATCAGGTTCCTCAACTATGCTTAATTAGGCACATACAACATGTCGTGGTACAATAGGATATTATCAACCACAAGCTGATATCCTTCATACTTTCTCTATCTGGGTTCTTGCTGCAACCCTTCTCTCACCTGATTGAAGAACTCATCCTCTTGTGAAGATTTTTGATCCTTTGATGGATGTCAGATTCTCTCACAGTTGATGCTGCTAAGTGTATTTCCTGCACACTCCAAATGAATGCATTTTCCACTATCTTCTCCTTTCCTTTTATGTGTTTGATTTCAAAATCAAACTCACTGATCAATGCCATCCATCTCGCCTATCTAGCGTTTAACCTTGGTTGTTCAAGCAAATACTTCAGACCACAATGGTCTGTCATCAAGAAAAACTTCCTTCCGAGCAAGTAATGCCTCCACATATTCAACACATGCACAATTACTACGAGCTCTAGGTCATGAGTGATGTACTTTTTTTTATGCTCATTTAGCTTTCATGACTCATAATTGATCACTTTTCCTTCCTACATAAGGAATCCATTGATTCCTTCTTTACAAGCGTCAATTCACACCAATAAATCATTTTCAGGGTCTGTAATCTTCAAAACATGGGCATTGGTCAAAAGGTGCTTCAATTGTTGAACGCTAGCTCCACACTCCGCTGACCATATAAACTTCTTCCCCTTTCTCTGTAATGAGGTAATGGGATGAACAATATTGGAAAATCCCTTTATAAACCTTCTATATACCCAACTAATCCCATGAAATATATTACCTTTGTCACATTTCGAGGAGCAGACCAATCCGTGATTGCCTTGATCTTTTAAGGATCTACTGCCAATCCTTGAACTGAGATGGTGTGGCCTAAACACTGGATTTCGTTTT
>JZKD02S2060312.1:473325-499179 GCA_000966675.3 Picea glauca | reverse complement strand
TTGAGGCAAGGCTAAAGGGTTGGGACAAAACTGGCTTGGCAATTTGGCAGAGTTTCTTTGCTATGATTTTTCCTCCTCTGAATAGTACCCCTACCCCTCCTTTTATAGGCTAGAAAGAGCTAGGGTTTTTGGCGAACTCTCGGCCATGCATGGCTCGGAGTTCCAGTTACTGACAAAAAGCCTCGTGTCCCGGCGGAAACTTTCCTGATTTTTTGCTTTGTTAGGTACCCGCGGGCTGTTTTGGGTTAGCCCGCGGATGCCCGCGTGCAGTATAAAGACAGCAAGCAGATGCCCGTGCCCAGTGAGAATTTAGGGCGCGGGTTGCTTGTTTTAAGTGGTTTTTTGAGGAATTACTCAGCATGGCTTTGGCTAGGAAGAGGCATGAGTAGTCCTGATGCCAGGTAAGAAGGGATAGTGCATTTTAGGGTTATAACAATATATGGCATGCATCTCATGAGTCAAATGTAGACACTTTTTGATGCAGGAGCATCGCCCACGTCAAGCGAGCCAGCGCAAGAGAGCGAAAGACAGCTGGACAACGCCAACAGAAATTTTGAAACAGCTTGATATTTGTTGCGCCAAACATTAATGTGTGGATTTAATGAAGCGCACTTTGTATATTGTAATGGACCTTGAGCCTTTAATCTCTCGTCCTTAGTTAGATGAGGCATTTAAGATAGTTAATGGAAAATAGATAGGAATTTAATTCTAGATTTGATAGCTTTAGAGCTCGAGAGGGAAACGAGATATAGACACCCTCCTTTGTACATTGTAAGATTATTATCGAGAGCGTGAGTTAGAGCATTATGAAGAGAAGAGCAGCAGAGAAGTGTATGAAGAACATCCATGTACATATATTGAATTAATAGAAGAAATCTTTGATTCAATTCCATGGTTGTGTTATTCTCTGTGTACTGTTGAGAGTCTGCTCATGAATGTTTGCTTCTTGTCATGCATTTGCTTTTATATGCTGTGTATGTGATTTCATGGTTAAATTGAAGTCTGTGAGAGCAAGGAGTTAGTTTCAATTGTTTCTCCATCTTCAACCAAAGATTCCTGCAAGGAGTGCAGTTGAATCATCCGCAAGGATTGCGTCGACAGCAGGGTTCAAATAGAGATAACTTTTGTTCTAAGTTCCCAGAAGTGCAAATTTGGCACCGGAGCCATGCAAGGCGTGCGTAGGCTAGACGAAGTTTCAGAGTTGCGATTCTGAGAAAAAGGAGTGAAGGATTTCTGCTGCAGGAGTGCGCAGGATCAAAGACTTCAACACTTGGCCGTGTTTGAAGATTTTCTGCAAGGAGTACATGCAAGGAGTTTCCTGAAGAGACACGAAAGTTGTGAGAGAAGCTCAGGAAAGATAGGCCTTCAAATTCGTCGAAGGAGAATATAGAAAAGTCGTTCTTGGAAGGCTTGCAAGGGAAGTTGAAGATTTGTTCGCAGAGTGACGAGTTCTGTGGAAGAGCGCCTCATCATTTCGTGGAGTTCAATTGGAAAGGACGGACGGTCGAATTTCTCCAAGGGTATTTTGCGAAGCTCCGTGGGTCGTTGGATCTCTCAGAGGTGCAGGAAAGTCGCAGTGCAGGCGTGGAGGAAGGTTCGAAGCTTAGGAGGGCAGGAGCCGTTGATTGGGATCACGAGGAGCGTGTGTTCTACTCGTGGTTCGACATATCTGGAGTTCGTGAGGTAAGACTCCAACTTTATGCAACGGAAGTCGCGAGAGTGCGAGAAACTACATTTCGACAGCCATGTAAGTCATGTGGGCCACAGGTGGTAGTGAAAGACAGGTGGCGTAAAATATCGGAGGTTCGGAGTCTCGGGCATCGGGAGTCGACGAGGGATTTATTTGGCCTCGCGAGTAGCGAAGTCGCGTGGTAGCGATACTTCGGGTATCGACGCCTCGGGCTTTGGGAGCCGAGGGAGGAGTCGTTTACGCTCGTGAGTGATGAATTCATGAGAAAGTGAGGTCACGATAGAACGAAGTTATGATAGAGGCGGAAGAAAGTTAGTGTTGGCTGGCGCATCGGGGCTCGGAGATTTGAGCGCCCAGGGACAAACCATGAGCTCGTGAAGCTGTGAGTTCTGATTTTCCCGACAAGTGAACAAAGGGGAAGTTGCATAGAAGAACTGTGGGTGCAGATATTTCGATTGGGAGATAGGAGAGCATTAACGCTCTTCGGGCCGAGAGGAAAGAAGGTCCTGTGAAGCGAGGTGAGGGGTTATCGGGAAAGACAGAACTCAGCCTTGTGTCAAGAGTGGTATCAGAGCGAGAAGTTATTTTCTTTCTGAAGCAGAGAAGAAGAATTCACCATGCCGCCCAGAAGGGAAAGACAGTCACCAGACCCAGAAGACAGGGAAGTGCGCAGAAGAGGTAGGCCAGCAGGAAATCCAGAAATGGAGCGGCAGATGAGAGATCTCCGAGCAAGGCTTGAGGAGATGGAAACAACTCAAAGACGCGGAGTTGGTGCAGGGGATCTTAGTGATTCCAAGGTTGAAGAGGAAGTTGGACATGAATAAGAGGTCACAGTAGAGGATGCATCAACTGAGTGGTTTATCAAGGCCATTTCCAGAATGGGTGCAAAAGCCAAAATGGAAATTCCATTCTATGAAGGAAATCTGGATGCAGAAGAGTTGCTAGATTGGATAAGATCTCTTGATACTTACTTCGATTATGAGGATATCGAAAGGGAAAAGAAAGTCAAGCATGCTGTCACGTGCTTGAAAGGACATGCAGCATTGTGGTGGGACGAGCTACAAGCTGATAGACGCTGCAAGGGAAAGTAGAAGAGTAAAAGCTGGGATCGAATGATCGCGAAGATGAAGGCGAAATTCATCCCAAGGGATTATCAAATCACACTGTTCAGGAGGATGCAGAACCTGAGACAGAAACTGATGACAGTGAAAGAATACACTGAGGAATTCTATCGACTGAACATCAGAGGAGGTCATCGGGAGAGCGATGATGAGAAGGTGGCCAGATATATGAATGGTCTGAGATATGACATTCAGGATGAATTAAGAATGCTAACCATCTGAACGGTAGAAGGTGCTTACCAATTGGCTCTGAAAGCTGAAGAGAAGCTAAGCCGGAAGAAAGGACAGCAAGGGAGAGGCAAAAGCTAGCCAAGAGGCAAGGTAGTTGCCCAGGAGAAATTCCAGAATCCCAAGGAGGAATGGAAGAAGCCCCAGGGTAAAATAGAAAGAGGTAGTACCTCATAGAAAGGACGATACATTGAACAGAGAGGGCAGCATAATGAGCAGAAGGGAGATTATGCTGATGCAAACACTCTTCCTCGTACTAGAGGTCAAGGCAGAGGAAGAGGGGGAGTTATCACATGTTTCACATGTGGGAAAAATGGGCACAAGTCATTTGAGTGTCCAGAGAAAAAGGAAGATGCAGGGGAAGCTCACATCACTGAAGCGTAGAAGCGTGATGCTGAGACCGAAGATGCAGAAGGCGGAAGATCGCTTGGAATGAATAAAGTCCTTTTGACACCTGAGAAAGAGGTAGAAAGTTCAGTGCAGAGGACTAGACCGTTTAGAACTGCATGCAAGACTAAAGACAGGAAATGCAAGGTCATCGTAGACAGCGGAAGCACAGATAATCTCATTTCAACCGAGATGGTGCAAAAGTTCGAGCTGGAGACGATTGATCACCCAAGTCCATATAAAGTTTCATGGCTACAGAAGGGACATCAGGTGAGTGTTACTAAAAAGTGTTTAGTCGAATTCAAAATAGGTGGGTACAATGATAAGATTCTGTGTGATGTTATTCCCATGGATGTATGTCATTTATTGCTGGGTACACCGTGGCAATATGACAGAAATGTAGTTCATGATGGGAGAATGAACACATATACCCTCGAAAAAAATGGGAGAACCCATATGTTGCTTCCGATAAAGGATAAGGAGGTGAAGCCGGAAGTAAGCAACACAATACTTCTCATGAGCGGGAAGGAGCTTCTTACAGAGATGGAGAAGAAGGAAGATCCATAATTCTTCGTTGTCAGAAAGCCGAGGATTGTTCTGACTAGCACAAGAGTGGACGACTTGCCAGATGAGATTATGGAACTGCTGGAAGAGTTCGCTGACATCATCATGGATGAATTACCTCATTCGTTGCCAACAATGAGGAGTGTGAGTCATCACATAGACCTCATACCGGGAGCTAGTTTACCGAATAAAGCCACGTACAGGTTGACATCACAGGAGAATGAGGAAGTCAAGAAACAAGTCCAAGATTTGATGGACAAAGGATTGGTCAGAGAGAGCTTGAGTCCATGTGTTGTTCCAACAGTGCTCAGTCCAAGGAAAGACGGAGGCTGGAGGATGTGTACCGACTCAAGGGCGATCAACAAAATAACCATCAGGTACAGGTTTCCACTGTCGAGGATGGATGATCTGATGGATTGCCTGAGTGGGGAAAATTACTTTTCAAAGATTGATTTGAAAAGAGGATACCATCAAATTCGCATGAGAGAAGGCGGTGAATGGAAAACAGCCTTCAAGACAAACGAGGGTTTGTATGAATGGCTAGTCATGCCGTTTGGCTTGAAGAATGTGCCAAGTACTTTTATGAGGCTGATGAATGAAGTTCTGCAGGAATTCATCGGGAAGTTCATCATTGTTTATTTGGACAACATACTAATTTACAGTAAAATAGAGGCTGAACATTTGAAACATTTGGCCATTTTGATGAGAAAGCTACAGCAGGAAAAGTTGTTGATCAATATGAAGAAGTGCTCATTTATGCAGACGTAACTCATTTACTTGGGTTTTGTTATTTCGGCTAATGAGTTGAGGATGGATCCGGATAAGGTGGAGGTAATTAAAAATTGGCCATCATCGAGAAATATTTTTGAGGTGAGAAGTTTCCATGGTTTGGCTAGTTTCTACCGAAAGTTCATTAGGAATTTCAGTGGAATTAGCGCAGCGATGATGGACACAGTGAAGAAGTGGCATAAGTCTTTTCATTGGACAGTCGAGGCTGAGAAGAGCTTCAATCTGTTGAAGCGAAAGATCACAGAGCAACCAGTGTTGGTGTTGCCATATTTTCAAAAGACATTTCAAGTGAAATGTGATGCCAGTGGGTATGCCATAGGAGCGGTCTTGAGTCAAGAAGACAGACCAGTTGCATACTTCAGCAAGAAGCTGGATGACGCGAAGCTGAAATACTCAACGTATGATAAGGAATTTTATGCTATCATACAGGCACTAAAGAAGTGGAGGCATTACTTGATCCCAAAGGAATTTGTATTGTATAGTGATAATCATGCATTACAGTTTGTGACTCAACAGAAGAAGTTGAATCAAAAACATGCAAAATGGGTAGAGTATATGCAAAATTTCACATTTGTGATTAAGCACATTTCAGGTACTGCTAACAAAGTGGCTGATGCTTTGAGCAGGAAATGTTTGTTGCTGCAAGAGTTTCGAGTCAAAACATTGGGTTTTGAAAATCTTAAAGACATGTATGCAGAAGATGCAGATTTTTCAGAGGCATATGAGGCAGCTGAGAATCCCGTTCTCAGAGATCAGAGTCCGTGGATAGATTATATGATCCAGGAGGGATTGTTGTTCAGAGGAAATCAACTGTGCATTCCGAATTGCTCCATGAGGGAGAACCTGTTGAAAGAAAAGCACAGTGGAGGATTGGCCGGACATTTCGGTCATGACAAAACATTTGCGAAGCTGAGAGAATCATATTTTTGGCCGGGGATGTGCTCAGAGGTCAAGAGGTTTGTTGACAAATGTCAGGTTTGTCAGCATTCGAAAGGGAGAAAGCAGAATGCAGGTCTTTATCAGCCATTGACCATACCGGGGAGGCCATGGGAGGCGATTAGCATGGATTTTGTATTAGGACTGTCGAGGACGCAGAGAGGGGTTGATTCTATATTTGTAGTCGTGGACAGGTTTTCGAAGATGGCACATTTCATTCCATTCCAGAAGACCAGCGATGCGACTCACATCGTGAACTTGTTTTTCAAAGAGATCGTTAGACTCCATGGATTGCCGAAAAGCATAGTTTCAGACAGGGATACAAAATTCATAGGGAATTTTTGGAGGACGCTATGGAAGAAGCTGGGAACTAATTTGGCATTTAGCTCAGCTTACTATCCTCAGACAGATGGGAAGACAGAAGTGGTCAATAGGATTCTAGGAGATTTATTAAGAAGCCTGGTGACAGAACACCATAGCAGCTGGGATAACATATTTCCACAGGCAGAGTTCGCATACAACGATTCAGTGAATCAGAGTACAGGAAAAAGTCCATTTGATATTGTGTATGGGACACAACCAAGAGGAGTTTCTAAACTCAGGGAGTCAAAATAGACTGCTACTAGTAGTGCTAGGGTAGAGGAATTCGCTAAGGTGATGCAGGAACTTCACAGTCAGGTGAAGCAGCGACTGATGAAATCAAATCAGGAGTACAAGCGTAGGGCAGATCAGCATCAGAGACAACTTCAATTTGAAGTTGGTGATCTAGTTATGCCACACTTAAGAAAAGAAATGTTCCTGAGGGGAACATACAACAAGCTTAAGATGAAGAAAATCGAACCGTGCAGAGTCCTGAAGAAATTCGGGGAAAACGCTTATGAAATTGAGTTGCCGGAGGGCATCGGGATATCTCCGATATTTAATGTTTCGGATTTATACCCATACAGGGCTGGAGAATCAGAGGCTAAAACTGAGGAACCTGTGATTCAGTGGACGAAACAATTACCAGTTGTAGAGAAGCCACAGATGGAGTGCATACTGGACAAGCAAGTGGGTAAGAAAACCAGGTGAAAGCAGTGTTTTGAGTACCTAGTCAAGTGGAAGAATCACCCAGTAGAAGACGCCAGCTGGGAGAGCGAAGCAATAATATAGAAGCATGGAAAGACCATGCAAGAACTCATGGATAAGAGCCCATGAAATTTTTCAAGCCAGGGAGTATGCTGCAAGAGCATCGCCCACGTCAAGCGAGCCAGCGCGAGAGAGCGGAAGACAGCTGGACAACGCCAGCACAAATTTTAAACACCTTGATATTTGTTGCACCAAACATTAATGTGTGGATTTAATGAAGCGCACTTTGTATATTGTAATGGACCTTGAGCCTTTAATCTCTCGTCCTTAGGTAGATGAGGCATTTAAGATAGTTAATGGAAAATAGATAGAAATTTAATTCTAGATTTGATAGCTTTAGAGCTCAAGAGGGAAACGGGATATAGACACCCTCCTTTGTACATTGTAAGATTATTATCGAGAGGGAGAGTTAGAGAATTCTGAAGAGAAGAGCAACAGAGAAGTGTATGAAGAACATCCACGTACAGATATTGAATTAATAGAAGAAAGATTTGATTCAATTCCATGGTTGTGTTATTCTCTGTGTATTGTTGAGAGTATGTTCATGAATGTTTGCTTCTTGTCATGCATTTGCTTTTATATGTTGTGTATGTGATTTCATGGTTAAATTGAAGTCTGTGAGAGCAAGGAGTTAGTTTCAATTGTTTCTCTATCTTGAACCAATGATTCCTGCAAGGAGTTCAGTTGAATCGTCTGCAAGGAGTGCGTCGACAGCAGGGTTCAAATAGAGATACCTTTTGTTCTAAGTTTCCATAAGTGCAAATTTGGCACCGGAGCTGTGCAAGGCGTGCGCAGGCTAGATGAAGTTTCAGAGTTGTGATTCTAAGCAAAAGGAGTGAAGGATTTATGCTGCAGGAGTGTGAGGGATCAAAGACTTCAACACTTGGTCGTGTTTGAAGATTTGTCGCAAGGAGTGCGTGCAAGGAGTTTCCTGAAGAGACACAGGAGTTGCGAGAGAAGCTCAGGAAGGATAGGCTTCGAATTCATCGAAGGATAATATAGAAAAGTCGTGCTTGGAAGTCTTGCAAGGGAAGTTGAATATTTGTTCGCAGAGTGACGAGTTCTATGGAAGAGTGCCTCATCATTTCGTGAAGTTCAATTGGAAAGGACAGACGGTCAAATTTCTCCAAGGGGATTTTGTGAAGCTCCATGGGTCGTTGGATCTCTCGGAGGTGTAGGAAAGTCGTAGTGCAGGCATGGAGGAAGGTTCGAAGCTCAGGAGGGAAGGAGCCATCGATCGGGATCACGAGGAGTGTGGGTTCTACTCGTGGTTCGACATATCGGGAGTTCGTGAGGTAAGACTCCAACTTTATGCAACGAAAGTCATGAGAGTGCGAGAAACTACATTCCGACAGCCACGTAAGCCATGTGGGCCACAGGTGGTAGTGAAAGACAAGTGCGGAAAATATTGGAGGTTCGGCATCTCAGGCATCGGGAGTCGACGAGGGATTTATTTGGCCTCGCGAGTAGCGAAGTCGCGAGGTAGCGATACTTCAAGTATCGACGCCTCAGGCTTCGGGAGCCGACGGAGGAGTCGTTTGTGCTCGCAAGTGACGAAGTCGCGAGAAAGCGAGGTCGTGATAGAACGAAGTTATGATAGAGGCAGAAGAAAGTGAGTTTGTGCTGGTGCATCGGGGCGCCTAGCTTTTTGCTCCGAGGGTAAGACCATTACCGCGCGAAGCTGTGCTAGCGGCTTCTGCACACCAGTGAACAAAGGGGAAGTCGCGTAGAAGAACTGTGGATGTAGATCTTCCGATTGCGAGATAGGAGAACATTAACGCTTTTCGGGCCGAGAGGAAAGAAGGTCCTATGAAGCGAGGCGAGGGGTTATCAGGAAAGGCAGAACTCAGCCTTGCGTCACTTTTGCATATGCAATGTCTGCATCTAAGGAGACCAAAAGGGAGTCGTGCACATCAGATTCAATTATGATATTTTATGAGCTGATTTTTCAGAAAAAAATTGGATATTTGAATTTCTATGGATAAAATATCCAATTTCAAAAAACAAATCGTACAAAACAGAGTCCGGAAAGTGAAGTTATGATCTTTTTAAAATCAACAAAATTTCAACATTTTTTTGAAAACGGTTGATGTCGACACCTCCACTCCCTACACAACCCGCAGGTCGGAAGGTCGACGTGCACACATGATATTTCCTCTTTAACACAGCCTGAAGAACTCTAAGGCTCTTCTATTTCCCTATCAAGAAATCTGCGCCCACATCAATCTCTTGTGGGATCCCCTCTTAGCACTCGGGGGATCGGACTTCGTGACTTCGCGAGGTTAGTGGTCGAGCATTAGAGACTTGAATCCCCGAACCCCGATGACAATCAACACTGAATTTTACCTTTTCCTTTCGGGATTTTATCTATAGCAATTTCGGCACTCGCGATGTCAAGAAACATGTTTTTTCGACCCCCAAACCCCGATATGCCGAAACTCCGACGCACGCGCGAGTTTGACTTTTCAATGACGCTTCAACCCTGTCAAGATTTTGCACTTCGTGGTATCGCGAATCCTAATGCATATGTTTCGGGACTTCTCACCACGAAACCCCGAAATAGTGTGCCACCTGTCTTTCTCATTGATTCCTATGGCCCCACATTGTTCTCGTAGCCGTCGGGATATCGCGTATCGCAATTTCGCGGTTCCTGTTGCAATGTTACGGAGTTTCAACCCACGAAACCCCGATATGAAAATTCACGAGTAAATCCGATGGCCCTTGTGGCTCGAATCTACGGTCCTACCCCTCCTGAGCTTTGAACCCTTCGACGTTCTTGCCGTAACCTCTTTTCTCCTTTCTGAGATCTGATGATTCACAAGAATTCGCGAATCCTCCCCTAAGAATTCCAATCGTCTGTCCCTCCTTGGCGATTTCAACGAATGACCAAGTGTTCCTCTACAAACTGTCCACCTGCGGCATAAACTTACGACGCCTGCTAAACACTTCACGGCACAAGCTCTGGTGCTTCTCTTCAATGATTCCTAAAAGGTCCTATACGTTCTGAGCTTTCAGAAGATCCCTGCACGCACTCCTTGCAGCAGACTTTCAAGAACTTCTTAATTGTTGAAATCTTTTGACTTTACGCACACCTGCAGCAACAATCTCTCAATGCTTACTCAGGTTCGCAACCCTGAGACTTCACCTGGCCTACACACTCCTTGCACGGCTCTTGTGCCCAACTGCACTTTTGAGGAAATGAGAACAAAAGTAAAACTACCTGAGCTTCAGAGACGCAACCCTGAATTCTTGTCAACGCACTCCTTGCGGACACTTCAACTGCACTCCTTGTAGGAATTCTTACTTAGATAGAGAAACAATTGAACCTCATTCCATTATCCCTTCCTCTCAGATTTCAGACTCAAAATATGAAATCATATAAACAACATATAAAGCAAATGTATAATAGGAAGAAAACATTCATGAGCATATCATTCAACATCAATGCACAGAGAACAAACACAAAACCATGAATTTGAATCAACCTCTTCTATTAATTCAAATATCTGTACATGGGTGTTCTTACACAGCTCTCTACTTCTCTTCTCTATATGATCCTCTTCCTCTATGCTCACTACTAATGTTACAATACATAATGAGGGTGTCTATATCCCGTTTCCCTCTTGTGCTCTCAAACAGTCTAATCTAGAATTAAATTCTACCTACTTGCATTAACTACTTTAAATGCCTTCTACCTACTAAGGATGAGAGAAAATGGCTCAAGGTCCGATTACATTATACAAGTGTGCTTCTTCTTAATGACTTCATTTAATATCGTGCAACAACTTCAAGGTGATTTCAAAATTTGTGCTGGCTGGTCCAACTGTCATTCGCTTCCGCGCTGGCTCACTTGATGTTGGCGATGCTCCTGCATCAACAGTCACACGGTTTTCAAAGTTTCATCCAAACTTTATTTGGATATTATTCATTACAAGAAGATAAAGTGGATATGTGTGTACATATCAATGATGCATCTACTTCATCAGATCCATGTATACATTTACATATTCAACAAAATATTCACGAGCACAAATTTGCATAGTTGCGAGGTATTCTTGGAGTGAAGATGTAAATGTGCACTTGCCTTGAGATCATCACCAGATAAATGTTGCAATGTTGGAGTGAAGATGTAAATGATGTAAATGTTGAGGTCTTCACCAATGCAACATTGGGATCATTTACATGTTGCATTGGTGAAGACCTCGCATTGGTTTTGTCACCATGCAACATTGGGATCATCACCATGATAATGTGCACTTGCCTTGAGATCATCACCAGATTGACACATTACCCTTGATTTCTTGAGTTAAATCCTCACTACTCTCTATTCAGTCAGTTAATTGAAGACTAGTTTACTAGTTAACTCAACTAGATGGAAATTCACTCCTGTAACTTCCTGAGAGGCTATACTAGGTGGCAGTTCACTCCCATAACTATTGGTGTGTGTCCATATCACTCTAGACCACCACTATGGCACATTATTTACTCATGTATCCTATATCTCGACATCACAATGTGACACAAATTTACAAATATCGCAATATCATGAACATAGTTGTGTCGTTGCTATGTGATGAACATAGTTGTGTCGTCAATATGTGGCGAACATAAACAAGTGTCGCAATGTGATAAACATTTCCCTACCATCGCAATGTGTCAAACATATCGTCACGCCGCAATGTGATGCACATATTATGAGATTGCATTGTGACAAACATTTCCAAAAATTGCAATGGGATGAACACATCCATTGTCACAATGTCATGTAGATAACCCAATATGGTAATGTGAAAAACATAGACCAACATTGTGATGAGATGAACATTTCTCAATGTTGCAATGTGATGAACGTAACCCATTTCCCAATGTCGCAATGTGACGAGAATTTCCCAGCATGGCATTTTGATTAAAATGTCCCAACATTTCAATATCATGCATAGTTCCCAAACTAACGTCACAATGTGAAAAACATAGTCATGTCATGGCAATGTGCATAGTACCGTCACAATGTGATGAACATAAACAAATGTCAGAATGTGTCACACATCACCTTGTCGTCGCAATGTGATGAACATTTCTTCATGTAGTAGTGCGACGCACATATCTCGACATCACAATGTGACACACATTTCCAAACATCGCAATATCATGAACATAATCATGTCATCATTATGTGATGAACATAAAAAGACATCACAATGTGATGAACATTGCGCTATCGTCATAATGTGATGAACATATCCTTACGTTGCAATATGAAGCACATATTTTGAGGTCACATTGTGATAAACATTTACAAACATCACAATGATATGAACACAACCCATTTTCACAATGTCATGTAGACAACCCAATGTGGTAACGTGACAACCAAAGACCAACATTGCAATCACAAAAACATTTCTCGATGTCGCAATGTGACGAACATAATCCATTGTCGGACTATAACAAGCCTATCTCAATGCCATAATGTGAAAAATGAAAACCCTTCATCATAATTTGATAACCATAACCTTATGATGTCATGTGATGAATAAAAGTTGATGTGAGAATGTGAAAAAAAAAACCTAATGTTGTAATGCGATGAACAAAACATGATAAACATTGCAATGTAGTAGTGTCCTAGTAAACTATGGTTAAACATAATCAACATGGCCCACCATAATCATATCCACATGGTAAACCAAGGTCCTTCAAGGACATGGTCAACCATAATAAACCCCAGTCAACCATATTCAACCATGGTCTTGGTCAACCACAGTCACCCATGGTGAATGACGACCACGATCAACCATAGTCAACCTTTCCTTCAGAAAGTCAACCAAGGTCTACCAAAGTTAACCATGGTCACGATCAACCATAATAAACCATGGTCATGGTCAATCATAATCTACCATGGTCATTGTCAATTGATATATGAATGTATTAGTACTTTAATAATGTATTAATGTATTATTATAATAATGTATTTATCTCTCGTGAATACAACATGGAAGCGGATCATATTTCAAAGTATAAATTATTGAAATAGATAGGAGTGCTCTTTTCCATCCATTGGTTGGATGGCCATGAGGGACCTATACTTGCATTTAAAATTTTCTAGGACTAGAGAACATTCTTGTCAGAAAAGTTTTCACATTCTCAATCATTTTCTCTAAATCTCTACTTGAGTGTAGTCACATTATCGACTTACTTGCATTGTGTAAACTTTTAAACTTTCAACATCTCCTTAGCTTATCAATCTCTTTCTCAGCATATTTTGGCATTTGATTCCCAATAACCTGATGAAATATTTGACTAGTTTGCGAATTTTCTTTCGTCGATGTATTGGTTGTGAGAACTTATTATATTCTCAAATATAATAGAGGAATTTTTTCATCTGGAAAAAAAAGGTACTAATACTTTAATAATGTACTTATTAATGTATTATTATTATAATCATGTATTATTAATGTATTAAGAGTTTATTATGTTGCATTAAACATTAATGTATTAATACTTTAATAATATATTACTAACCTCATTAAGGTCAATGCATTACTACTTTATTAATGCATTGCTTTATCATTGCATTAATACTTTATTAATGTTGGAGTTACTTCACACACACCTAGGATTTATTTTTCCTAAGATTTTTCATTGTTTATTAGTCATAATTAGTCATTATCTAGTCTCCTATATTTTAGGGGAGAATATTCCACCTAGAGAATATTCTATTTTAGTTGACACTTCAGTTTGTTAGTTGAGTTGAGTTTAGATGTTGCATTGGTTTTGTTACCATGCAACATTGAGATCATCACCATGCTAATTCACACTTGCCTTGGGATCATCACCATACTGGCACATTACCCTTGATTTCCTGAGTTAACTCCTCACTACTCTCTGTTCATTCAGTTAACTGAAGACTAGTTGACTAGTTAACTCAACTAGGTGGCAGTTCACTCATGTAACTGCCTAAGAGATTATACTAGGTGGTTGTTCACTCCCGTAACTACTGGTGTGTGTCCATATCACTCTATACCCCCATTATGACGCATTAGTTACTCATGTATCGTATATCTATTGTAAATTATTCACTCTTTGAGTGTGGAAACGGTTAATGACAATTCTTTCATTCTTTCTCTCCTTCTTCTTTTTTCTCCAATTCTCTCTGCAAATGTGTGTATCATTGTTTAGCTAGATCCATTCTATGAAGGTTCAACAAATTTACAATTAATGCATTTAATCTATTTTTTTTTTACGATAATAATGTATTATTAATGTGTTTCTTTATTAGTGTATTAATAGTTGGCAATGTATTAATTAATATTGTATAAATGTTTTATTAATTAATACATTACAATCATTAATGTAAGTTAATATTTTAATTTATGCATTACATTTTATTTTTTATTTTTTTTTTTAAATTAAACGGTGGGACTTTTTCTATTAACAAAAACCAAAGTATACAGCTACTAGTCTTGGCTCCAGCTGGCCTGCCTTAGCAGGAAACCAGGACAGTTGGGCCAGTCGTGCTTGATGCATGTTTACTGTGAAAACAAGTTTACGCTCACCCTACCCGAGGGAAACCAGGGTGGCGGTGGTAAAGAGTTTCAAAAACCATAACATATCTATTCTTAAAGTCTAATATGACAAACTAGACAGAACGGCAATGAAACTTCTAACCAGGACCCTTGGGTGGCCGGTTGCTCGAGCTCGCTCGCTTGCTTCCTGGTCGTCGCCAGCCCACTGGAATTGCGAACTCTTGCGCGCATGTGGGGCACTGCTGTTTCGGGGTGGCCTTCAAAAAAGCCGTGAAAAGCATGTCCGTGCGCTGCTCCATTCTTCCAAGGCGATAATCTATGTCCCCGAGCAGACTCCTGAGTTCAAAGACAAGTGGCAGGTGCCAGGGCTCCAAGAGTGCCGGCTGGGCTTGTTCTTCCTCGTCGTTATGCTTTCGTCTGCCAGTGCTTCCTTCTGCTTCGTGCTTATGGCCGTCCTTTGGACAATTTAACGTAGCCTGGTCCCGTTCATTCTCTGTGGTGGCACTTGGTGGGATCTCCTCCTCGATTATGCAGTGGGGGGGAAAGTCCAGGTGGGCCGCACTGTGTTTTGCCGGATTTGCGGGCTCAACTTCCTCTGTCATGGGAGTTGGGTGGTGCGTGGCCTCCACCAGGCGAGTCTGCTCGACAATGGTCACCTTGATTGTTCTGGAGCGCCGCTTTCGTCGAATGGTTGCCAAACCCAAGGCTCTCTCAAAGTTTTGGAGACGCTTACGCCGGGATTCAGCCCTGTACCAGGCTGCTCCGCGGCGTGACTTTCCTCTGAGTCGTGGCACGAGGGAGATGTCTGTAAGCAAGTAGATTGATGAGGAATAGAAGTGCTGGGCGTCGTCTCTCGGCTCTGCGCTTGACCGAAGGTGGAGAGGCTTCTCGGACAAGATTCGCTCTGCGAAGGCCAAATGCAGCGCTTCTCTGTCCCGAGTCGTGATAAATCCACTAGCGATTATCCACACGATCCCCATTAACACTGTGCGTTGATTACTCTACCTCCTGGTACTGCTCCTCCGTGTGAGGGGGCTCTTCTCATTAAAGTGGCAAGTGCGATGCATAGGGAGATTAATAATCGGTGGAGTGGAGCCGGTCGATGCCATTTAATGGGCGTCCTAGCATCCTTCCACGTTTCCGCACTTGAGTTGTTGACACCCCATCCGGGGGGAGCATGTCTCTGGTGGCTAGATCGAGACAGCTGTTGAAGATGTCTGGAGGGTCTGTGGTTTCATCCATCCATCTGGAGAGGTCATTCTCTTTTTCAACTGCTTCGTTCGCTAAGCAGTCCGCTACACAATTGGCCTCTCGCTTTACATGCACAGGTACAATGCTGAGGGCTGGAGTGAGGAGGTTTTTGAAGTCTTCGAGATGTCCCGAGAGGCGCCAGCTTGGTGAAATTTTGGAGGGCATTTTCCCGTTCAGGATTTGGGTGATGAGATGGATGATTACCTGTGAGTCTCCTTCCAGGATGATGTTGCGATAATCTTTCAGCAGCGCTGCCTGCAATCCTCTTAGTGAACCTGTTAGCTCTACCACATTATTTGTTGTTTCCCCCAGGAAGCCCGTGAACATTCCCAGAAGCTCCCCTTTCGGGTCTCTAGCCACTCCACCCCATCCTGCGGTTCCCGGGTTGCCTTTGGAAGCTCCATCAAAGTTGATTTTGATGAAGTGGTTTGGTGGTGGGAACCAGGTGGTGGGGCTGTTTTGAGGAGGCTTGGTGGTCCTGCTGCCTTGGTAGGTGGATGGGAGAGGCTGCCAATGTTGTAGAATATGCTGCTCATCAGGTGTGCTTTGGAGGTCCTCCAACTGCCAGGAGCGAGATCTGATAGTTTCCTTGATCCGAGTGCTGATTGTCTCCCAGGTGGCCTCCGGTGGAGAAGCTTGCGAGTGAAAGATTCGTTTATTTCTTTCCTTCCATAGCTGCCAAAGGATGAAGCCTGGTAAGATTTGCCAAATATGGTTCAGTAGCGTGCTTTTGTAGATGATGTTGTCCCAGTGCTCAATGGTATCGTTTACACTGCCCCGTTGTTGGCCCGATTTTCTCATGATTTGTGCGTTGTGATCCCAGACCCATTGACTGTAGCTGCAGCCGTTGAAGAGATGTTCCTTGGTTTCTTCCTGCTGGCGGCATAGCACACAAAGGGAGGGACCTATGAAGCCGCGCTTTCGGAGATTGTCCCAGGTGAGCGTTCTGTTGTGCACCACGAGCCAGAGGAAGGTAGAGACCTTCGGCCAGATGGTTGAGTGCCAGACTTTGCTCCAGATGTCCTCTTGGGCGTTTTCTTGATGTCGACTGTGGATGCTGTAGGCTTCCTTGATTGTGAAGGTTCCCGCGGTGGAGTAGCCCCATCTCAAGATATCCACCTCTTCTCTGACCGGTATTTGGCGTTTTTTAGCCTGAATGTGCCAACTATCCAGGTTGAGATTGTCAGTGACGCCCAGGTCCTGATGGGTGAGTTTCCAGTGTCGCCAGTGCCAGTGCTGTTCTTGTGGTTTCCAGAGGTCTTTAACTTTCAGAGAGGCGCGCGGGTCAATGGCTTCTTGGAGCGCAACCAAGTCTTCAAATGCTCTAAGCGGTTTGAACTGTTGCCATGAGTCTTGCCAGAGCAGGGCACTTTCTCCGTTCCTGATCTCCCAGAAGGCATGGTTTTGAACCAGGGCACGGTTCTACCATGCGATATTCGAAATGTTGGACCCATTGATTTTTGTGTTGTGCTGGATTAGCTGATCTGCTGGTGTTAGTGGAGCGTACTTGTGTCTCCATATGCTGGCCCATGCTGTTGTAGGAGCCTTCAGCCATCGCCACCAGATCTTTGCGCCCATGACTTGATTGAGTTTTCCTGGATCGCGTAGCCCGAGTCCCCCTTGTCTTTTTGGCATGCAGATTTTGTCCCAGCCCACCAGGGCCCACTTTTTATTAGGCTGGTGTCCATGCCAGAGAAAATTGCACTGCAAGGTTTTTATGGCTCTGATTACATGCTTGGGAGCTGCTAGGACCGTGAAGAGATAAGTAGGGAGGGCCTACAGGACCGACTTCAGAAGGACGAGCCGAGAGGTAATGTTGAGGGGCCTGAAAGTCTAGTTGCTTAGTCTGTTTGAAATGGAGAGGAGTAGGCTTTCCCAGGAGATGGATCTGGCAGCTGCTCCCATTAGGGGGACACCTAGGTAGTTGGACGGAAGGGAGCTCCTTGGTATGCCAAGGAGTCTAGAGATATGGATCTGTACCGGTGCGGGGGTGTTGAAGAAATAGAGTTTGGACTTATCCAGGTTCAAAGACATGCCTGAAGCATTCGTGAAGTCAGAGAGGATAGAATTGAGCGAGAGGGCTTCTCTTACCGAGGGGGAGTTAAGTAGGAGCGTGTCATCCACAAAATGGCTATGGGAGAGAGCTGGCTAGAGATTGTGGAGAGGCAGCCCTTTAAGGGAATCGTCTGTGATTGCCGCTGAGATAGTTCTGCCTAGGCCTTCCGCCATAAGAATGAAGAGGAAGGGGGAGAGGGGGTCTCCCTGCCGGATTCCTCGAGAAGGAGAGAAGGGAACAGAAGGCACACCATTGACTAGGATGGAGAAGAAGGCAGAGGATGTAAGATTGAGGATCCATTTTATCCATCCTGAGTCGAAACCAAAGGATTCAAGAATTGCTTTGAGATACTGCCAGCTGGCTCGGTCAAAAGCTTTGGAGAGGTCCAGTTTTATTAACATACCTGGTGTGTGGGAGGTTTTGAGGGAATGTATTACCTCATGCGCAAGGATGATGTTGTCCGTGATTTTCCTTCCTTCCACGTAGCCTGCCTGTTCGTTGGAGATGACATGGGTCAGTATAGGTTTCAGCCTGTTGGCTATAACCTTTGTGATGATCTTGTAAACCACATTGCAGAGGGCAATGGGCCTGAAGTTCTTGGGATGTGTGACTCGCTCTTCTTTGGGAATGAGGGTGAGGAAGGTTGCATTTAGCGCTGGAAGGACCATGCCAGTAGTTCTCAATTCCTCAACCGCCGCCCATACATCCTTTTTGACTAAATCCCAGCAATGATGGAAGAAATCGGTGGTAAACCCGTCTGGTCCCGGGGCCTTACCTGAGGGCATGTCTCGTATTGCCTAATCCACCTCCTCCTGTGTGACAGGCCTAGTGAGGGAAGTGTTTTGTTCTGGAGTCACTAAGGTCGGTATATGCCTTGTGATTCTGTGGATGGCTTCTGATCTATTCCCTTGGGGTTCTGTTAGAAGATCCTGGTAGAAGTTGATGAGTTCAGCCTCAATCTGTGAGTGCTCTCGGATTGTGTTCCCTTGGCCATCTTCAAGATGTGTGATTCTGTTTATATGTCTTCTGTGCATCACTGTTCGGTGAAAGAATTTGGTATTTTTCTCCCCCTCCTTCAGCCATTGTACACGTGATTTCTGTTTCCACAGAATCTCCTCCTGATTCTGTCGTTCTTCCAACTGCTGTCTAAGCATCTCTTCCTCTTGCATAAGGTCGGCTTTTCTGGAACCTGAGATGAAAGTCTTCTGGATTGCTTCGAGCTGTTTTTCAATATCTTGGATGCTTTGGAAGATGTTTCTGAAGCAGTTTTTGTTCCATTGTTTCAGCAGCACTTTAAAGTTTTTTAATCTTTGCTGAAGCTTGTACATGTTTGAGCCATGATTTATTTCTGCCTGCGCCCACCAGTCCTTGGCTAGTTGCTGGAAGTTTGGATGAAGAAGCCAGAATTTTTCGAATCAAAAGGGCTTGAGTTTGGGTATGTCTTGGGTGGTGAAGCTGAGGAGCAGCGGCCACTGATCTGATCCAGCTCTTGGAATGATTAGGCTTTCCAGTTGAGAGCCCGACTCCATTAGATCCTCAGCAACCAGGAAGCGATCCAGCCGGCAGGCGATGTGCTGGGCTCCCGATCTACGGTTTGACCAGGTGAAAGTGCCATTGCTGTTCTCTATATCGATTAATTTAAGATTATCAATGAGAGCTTTAAACTTACCGTTGTCTTGCTCCAGTCTTTTGGTGCCTCCCGTTTTTTCCTCCTGTGTGAGGATCATATTGAAGTCCCCGCCTAGTATCCAGTTGCGTGTGGACACTAGGGTTCTAATGCGCTCTAGCCGCTTCATTAGTTTGTCTTTGTCCTGCTGATTCTGGGGTCCATAGACATTCGTGATGTCCCCCTCTAAATTTGAGCCGAGGACCTGGAAGCTTGCTGTTATCGTGCCCACAGTTGAGAAGGGGTTTTGAATGCTTATGCTGGCGGGGTTCCAGAGAATGGCCAGTCCTCCCGAGGCGCCTGCGGAGTCTGTGGATATGAAGTTGCAGTTTCTCCAAATTCGCTGAAAGATAGTTTCAGCTTCTGCTCCTGCACATTTGGTTTCCTGCAATAGGAGCATGTCTGGATTCTCAACTTTTATACACTCTCGTAGAGTCCTTTTCTTGGACCTACCATTGATTCCTTTGATATTCCATGTGAGGATTTTCATCATTGGGTTGATGGCGGGGTGTGGAGGTAAACCTCCGAGATTTTGTGAATCTACCCAGAATTTATCATGAGATTACCGGCCTCCCTGATTAGTTGTTGTGCAGTTTTGCGTCCTCTTCTCTTGCTTTCCTGAGGGATTTTTTTTAAGCCTGTGTTCAGGTCCGCGGCTATGCCTAAACGTGCCAAGGAGCCTGCTGAGGAATTGAGGAATACCTTGTGTACCTTGCGTAGCTGCTCTTCAGGGAGAGTTTGCAGGTCTTTCTGGTCCAGGGCTTCTTCTAACTTTTCCAGATCTATGCTGGCAAGATCCCTTTCATCCAGCTGCATTGGGGTATCTCCATCACCTTCGCCCCGATCGTCCATGTGCGCTTCCTGGATTTGAAATTGAGGGTCTAGGTTTGAGGGGGGGTCCTGAGTTTTCTTCTCATTATTGTGCGGGTCTTGGATTTCTCCCTCCTCCGGCAGGTTCTTCAGGATCTCGTATGGATTTTTTGTTTCAATGTTCTGCTTTTGTTCTGGAACCGATCTCTTAGGTGGGTTGCGTCTCCTCGCTGCTACTGTGGTGAATCCATCCTTCTGCGCAGGCTCGTTGGCTTTGGTCGTAGTCTTGATGAGAGGGCAGTCTCTGTAGAGGTGACCATGCTCATGGAATCTCCTGCAGCGGAAGGGAATGTGCTCATAGTCTAGGGTTTGCTGCCAGTCTTCGTCTTGGTATTCTAGAGTGATTGATCCCGGAAGTGCTTTGGAGATGTTCATATAGACGTAGATTCTAGCATAGGAGGTGTATTTTCTCTGCTTGGTGGCTTCTGATGCTCTTACATACTGGCCGATGGTGTTGCCTATCCCCGTGAGGATTTCCTCCAGCCAGAACTCCTGTGGTAGCGAGTATAAGCGGATCCACACCGGAGCCATGGTGAAGTCTTCTTTGTCAGGGCTGAATCTTTCTATCCAAAACCATAAAAAAAGCCTGGCTGAGTTGAAGAAGTATGGACCATTCTCAAAGATTCTGTCCTTGTCCTCTAAGTTGTATAGGATGATGGTGAAGAAGCCCTTGGAGCTGAGCTGGACTTCATAATCCCCTCTGGGGTTCCACCAGTGTTTGATCCACTTGTGGAGATCCCTTTCTGAGGGCCAGAGGCCTAGAAATTTCCCTATGAGGGTGTGCTCTTTCATAAACTCAGTGTGTTCTCCTACTCTATTGGATTTAATGAGATATCTTGGTGCCTTTTCGAGCTGTGGTATGCACTTACCCGGTTCCCACCCTTTGTGCGGCTTTGCCTGGGACGATCCTGCCTCGTCGCCCATTTCCATCTCCTTCCGAAGACCATGTTCATTTTCCAGAAGCTGCTCGCGTATCTGTTGGGGTGGCTCGAAGGTCAGCCTCTTCGCGTGTGCGCCCGATCGGTTGTTTGCAGTAACACTGCTGTACGAGGGGGGCTTCCCCCCCCCTCTCCGTGCCCATTGTGGGGCTTCAGCAGTACCTGGCGTGGATGCTGCTACAGGTGGTGCGCCGCACAGGGGCAGTTGCTATAGGATTCGTCTTCTTGCTGCGGTGGAGCTAGGGTTTCCTCAGAGCGCCATGGTTAGAAGCATGTTGAAAGAAAAACATTTGTCAAATGTTTTTTTAATTTATGCATTACATTAACATAATATTGTATTACTATTTTATTAAGGTATTAATTTATTAGTGTATTACTATTTTTTTAATGTTTTAATGTATTAATAATTTAGTAATGTATTTATTAAAAATGTATTAATATTTTAATATCGTTTTATTAATGTATTAATACTTTAATATGTTACATAATACATTAATCTATTAACAATTTAATTTATACATTACAATAATGCAATAATGTTTTGTTAATATATTAATACTTTAATATGTATTTTATAAAAATGTATTAATATTTTAATAATCTATTGATACTTTAATATGTTACATAATACATTAATCTATTAACACTTTAGTTTATACATTACTATAATGCAATAATGTTTTGTTAATGTATTAATACTTTAATAATGTTTTATTAAATAAGTTAGTGTCTATGCATTACTATTACTATTCTATTAATGTATTACTTTATTAATGTTTAATAATGTATTAATGTATTAATACATTATAATTTATTAATACTTTAACAATGTATTTTTTTTTTGTTTGTTTGTTAGTTTGTCCGTGACATGTGGGACTAACCTGTGGCTAAGAAACTGTGACTTAGGGGCATATAATCCGTCAAAATCACCCGAGGCCGAGTCACACCAACCCTTAACATGGCTAGATTTTTTTTTGTCCCTGCAGGTTTCGAACCAATGACTTTAACATCACGGAGTGGCTTAACACCACACTCTGTCACTGACTGTCCTACACCTCGAGGACAAAAAAATTGAAGGACATGGGGGTTGGCTTTGATCCACTTGTGTGTGCATGTGTCATGATACCATTTAATATAATATCTATGGGTGCAACCACACATTCGACCACTACCTCAAGGTGCCCCCATGGCTTCAGGTTAGGCCCTCACGAGAATTGAACCTTGCCCAATGGTGAAAAACTCCTCGCTTTCCACCATTTGATCCAACCCCTTTGGGCTAACAATGTACTAATTAATAATGTATTAATGTATAAATTAATTATTACATTATATTCTTAATGTATCCATCAATGAATATTTTATTTATACACTAAAGTAAATTAATACTTTAATTTATACAGTGTAAATTAAAGCTATGGGGTGAAAGAGTGTCACCTTTGTGACACTAAGAAGGTTTAAGATTAAAAGCACTTTATCTTAGATTATTAGATCTCATTTTCAAAATATTTGTCACACTACCAATCTTCCTAACCTCTTAACTCAACAAAACTATCGTGATCTTGGAAAACTTCTCTTAATGCTTTTAGAGTACATAAACAAAATTCTAAAGAATCACAAGTAATCCCTTACTGTCTTAAGGTCTGATAGACTAATTTGGTCTTAGTATACATTAATCATCATCATCATCATCATCATCATCATCATCATCATCAATACATTAATGTATCAATAATGATACATTACATTATTGATGTATTATTAATGTACTACGTTATTAGTGTATTAATACTTTATGAATGTATTAATTAATAATGTATTAACTAATTACTACATTACATTATTAATATATTAATCAATTAATAAGTTACATTATACTATAATGTAAATTATTAATTTAATTTATACATTATTATTATATTCTAGATTAATGTAATACATTATATCAATAGATCATTAATTTATATACATTAATGTATTGCATTAATACATTATTATTATTATTATTATTATTATTATATATTACATTAATGTAATAATTAATAAATAAATAATTTCATTATGTATTAAAATATTAATGGCCGTCTCCAAGGCATGTGGAGGTCAACTAGCAACAACCACTTTATAAAAGTGGTTGATATAAGTCTATGGATATCATTAGTTTGGAAAGAGGAAAAATGCAGTTTATCGAAGTATATCAACCACTTTTATAAAGTGATTGTTATTAGTAATATATTTTTTTTTACTTTTTGATGATTCTTAATTATATTTTTTTATTTTAGTTGATTATTAATTTATATTTTTTAATTTTAATTAATTAATTACTTAATTATACAATTTATTTTAAATTACGAATTTTAAAATTAATTCTTCAGTTTGAAATATAACATTTCCCTTCAAAATTGTTCCTTATTCTCTTAATATATTATATATAAAATATATTACATGTAATATGTTATAATGTAATATGTTTTATATATAACATATTACATGTTATATATATTATTATTATTATAATATATAATATATGTTATACATACTATATAGCCATCAGCCTTGTCTGTTTTCTCTCAAAGAGTTTGATGGTGGTATTGTATCAGTCTCTTGGTTTATTGGTGAAACGCTCTTCCACTTCCACATGGACTTGAAGATTTTGAATTGATGGCAAACGAAACAACCATTTTCAATGATGTTGTTTTCCCTCCGTTCCACACAACTTCATCCGTCCATTTCTCACTCTATCGCGTGCTTATTATTCCTTGAATTGAAGTGACGAAACTAACTTTGAAATTGCCCCCATATTCATCGCCTAGATGTCTTGATCAACACGGTCATTTCTCTTTCTCAGTTATTGTTTTTTTAATTTTCCCCACCTAAATGTGCATGTCAACTGGACCATTTCTCAGGTTTTTTTCTCAATTATTGTTTTTAATTTTTTTTCCAGTTTAGTTGTTCCTGACACTCTCTCAACATGAATATTTTTTTCTCTATTTTTATCTTTTAATTTTTTTATGATGATTTTTTCAAGAAATTATTAGATTCATAGATTTGAATAAGTAATTATTTTTGTATAATCCAAGTACCTCAAAACAACTAAACAATATCCTTTTCATCATATAGTAAAATAGTTAACACATCTATTTAGCTTTTTCTTTTCTCTTTTTATGTTTTTGTCCTTATAATTTTCCTCACCTTTTTTACTTTTTCATTACTTAATGTGCGGATCAATTTAACCATTTCTCTTTGTATATTATTTCCTTTTAATTTTCCTAGCATAGACGTGGCTCTCAAGACAACCATATCTCTTTCTCAAGATGACTTCTTTATGTTAGGTTTTTATGATTCCAGAGACGACCTGGGTCAATAGGGCCACTTTATTTTCCTTTTATGTCCCGCTCAACAAGGCCATGTCTTCTCCTTAGTTAATGCTCGTTCTATGTAATTGCCTTGCCATTTTCTAACTCACACATATAACTTGCAAGCGTTAGATTTATCAAATAATAATTTTAATGGAAGCATTCCATCAAAGCTTGATAAAATAATGGGATTTAGAATCAATGGATCTCCAGAACTCTTAAAGTATGTGCAACTTGTAAGGACGATGATTGATTTGTCTAACAATTATCTTATAGGTGAAATACCTGTTAGCATGGGACATATGAGTAGTTTGGTTTCTCTAAATCTATCCTGAAACATATTGGAAGGGAAAATACCTTCATCTCTTAGTGAGATACCTACTTTTGAGGAGTTGGACTTGTCCAAAAATAAATTGAATGGAAAAATTCCTAAAGAAGTCTCTATATTATTCTCATTGGAAAAGTTCGATGTCTCTTATAACAATTTGTGTGGGCCAATTCCAAGAGAAGCACAATTTAACACATGGGACATGACTTCATTTCAGAAGAACACGTGTTTATGTGGGTATCCTTTGCAACAGTTGTAATGTTATAGTGGGGTGGTTAAGTCGTGTAGATGAAAATATATCGTTATTAGCACATTGGGCATGGGAATGGATATTGGATTTGGAGGAGTGTTTGGTTTGTTTATAATTTGGGATAAAGCCAAACATTAGACATTGACTTTCAAAAAACCACAACCATTCTATGGATTGTACAGATTCCCTAAATAGTAAAGGATCACAACAATTATAACTTGTACCAAATAAAACTTATAATAACAATTTCATATTTTTGAATTTTTATTTTATTTTATTTTAAAGATGATTATATTTAACACTGTGTTGTCTGATTTAAGTAGAAACCACATAAAATTTATAATGACAATTTCGTAGTATTTTTATTTTATTTTAAAAATGATTATATTTAACATTGTGTTGTGTGAATTTAATTAGAATCAAAGAACAATATTTATATCTACATTTGATTGATTTTTAAAATTATATTAAAATATTGATGGGTGGGTGCAAATTAATGATGGTTTTTTATGACACTTTGTGGCAATGCAAACAAGGAAAAACAAGTGTTAACTTAAATGAATTATTTAAGATAATTTTCAATGAATTTGAATATGGTGTAAAAAGATATAATGTAGGAAATTGAATTAATTTTCCCAATATATAATTTTTATTTATAGATTTTGTGAATAACTATATGAAATTTAAATTTTTCTAACATTGATATGTTAATTTTCAAACAAAATGTAATGTATATGTCTCCTTTAATGTAGGTGTTGAGTACATTAACAATAAAA
>JZKD02S2060312.1:440368-453229 GCA_000966675.3 Picea glauca | reverse complement strand
GTTGGAGGTCATAATGCCCTTTTGGCCTCCACCAATACTGGATCCATTTGATTAGGTCGCGTTCCAAGGGCCAGAGCCCCAGAAACTTCCCTATCAGGGCGTGATCTTGCATGTAATGTTTCTGTTCCTCAATCCGAGGCGTGCTTATGATGTATTTTGGGGCTTTCGGGGCTTGCGGAATGCACTTACCGGGGATCCAAGGAGCCGAGGCCCTTGCTGGGCTGCCTTCTTTTGCCGCGTCCATGTCCGTGTCCCAATCCTTGAATGTGCCCTCGTCTATCAGCTGCGCTCGCATTTCCGGAGGGGTTTCGAAGGTCGGCCTTCTCCATTTGTTGGCTGGATCTGTATTTGCAGTAACCTGGCTATAGGAGATGCCTGTCGGCGCCTCTCCAGGCCCTTGCGGGAGCCCCTGCGGGGCCATTGATTCGTTGCCTCAGTCCTCTGCGGCGCGTGAGGTTGTAACCCTAGTTTCTCCACCGTTTTCTCTCTGTCTCCATGTATAGATGTTTGAATTAATAGAAGACAGTTCTAATTCAAATTCATGGCTGGTGTTGTTTCTCTGTGTATGTTGTTTATATGCTCATGAATGTTTGTTCTTTGCTATGCATTGGCTTTGTATATGTCGTGCATGTGATTTCAAGTTTTAAACTGAAGTCTGAGAAAGGGAGAGAATAAGTTTCAATTGTTTCTCTATCCGAGCCAGGAGATTTCTGCAAGGAGTGCAGTCGAATTCATCTGCAAGGAGTGCGTTGATGAGAGCTCAGTAGTTAAACTTTTGTTCTTATTCACCCAGAAGTTGATTTGGTTGTTGAAGTTGTGCAAGAGAGGTGCAGGCAGAGGAACAAATCTCAGTTGTTAATCTGAGCAAAGGAAGCTAAAGACTGTTGTTGCAGGAAGTGTGCAGAGTCTGACAGACTCAACACTTGGAAAGTTGTTGAATGCTAAGTGCAAGTAGTGCGCGCAAGCTCAGGAGACATAGCACCTTCGTGGTATAGATGAAGAACATCCCAGGAAGTTTTGGTTTAAAGAAAGTTTGGGCAGGAGATGCAAGTGCAAGTGTCCGAGGAGAAGTTCTGAGAAAGGATATTTAGTCTTCTGAAGAAATCCTCGAGTGGGAGGAATCAATGGTCAGGATTCGCAGAGGAAGATTGCGAGATCCCGTTGACCGTCAGATCTCAGGAGAGTTGCGCAGGGTTTAAGCCTTAGTGTGCAGGGAAGGAGCCAGAGCTCATCGGGACTCGACTCATCAGAGAATCGAAGTCTCCAGGGACATAAAATTCTTACAGGAAGAAATCGAAACTCGTGACTTTCCGAAAGGATTATAGCTATAGATCCCGGACTGGACACGTGTCAGAAATCCTGGAGAGTCGGGGTTCGACATTCGATATTTTCCCATACAAAGGAAATGCTACAATTTAAATCATGATCTCACGATGCTGGATAGCGTGACAAGGAGAGTGTGACGTGGAGGAGAGCGCCCGCATGTGCATCGAGGTTCGGCACTTTGGAATTCTTGGTGTCGAGAGAATCATGGAGGAGTCACGAAACTCTGAACTGCGACGGGTCCCACTGCTATAGCATTGTGGTAGTCGACAGGTGGCATCGGAGATCAGGGATCGAAGAGCCCAGGGGCGTGAGTTCTTCGCGTTGCAAACTCGCGAACTCCGAAGTTCTGATAGGGAAAAAGGGCCCTGGTCCAGTGGGTTGACAGGTCGTGTGGAAAAGGAGTTAGTGGAAGGAGCAAGGAAGCCGTGGGCAAGAAATCATCGGGATTTAGGGAGTGGTGAGACCCGATTCCGTGAGAGTATAAGGACTCACGAACACACGAGGTCCGATTTCCCGATAGACCTAAGGGAGATCGTCAGTAGATCATCCTGTGGGTGCCGAGAACTTCCGACAGGAAGTTGAAGAGAAATTTTAGCTCTTCGGGCCTAGGAAAAAAGAAGGTCCTGGTGGGAGTGGACGTGCCCCGAGTGGCTGTCTGCATCAAGTGGTATCAGAGCGGGATTAACTCTTTGTTTTCTGCAACAGAGAGAAAGGAAAATTTCACCATGCCACCCAGAAGAGAGAGACAGTCACCGGACCCAGAAGATAGGGATGTGCGAAGAAGAGGTAGGCCAGCAGGAAAGCCAAAGATGGAAAGGCAGATACACGATCTTAGAGCGAGATTAGAAGATATGGAAGCACAGAGATGCACAACAAATGCTGGAGATCTGAACGACTCTGAAAGCGAAGTGGAGGCCGAACAACAAGGAGAAGTTGTAGCTGAAGATGCAACCAACGAGCGGTTAATTAAGGCTATCGCTCGAATGAGTTCAAAGACAAAAATGGACATTCCAGTCTATGAAGGAAGTCTGGATGTAGAAGAGTTGTTGGACCGGATTAGAGCTCTTGACACCTACTTCAATTATGAAGACATCGAAGAGGATAAAAAGGTTAGGCATGTTGTCACCAAATTGAAGGGACACGCAGCATTATGGTGGGACGAGATTCAAGAAAATAGACGTTCCAAAGGTAAGCAAAAGATCAAAAGCTGGGATTGAATGATTGCGAAGATGAAGGCAAAGTTCATCCCAAGGGATTATCCAATCACACTGTTCAGGAGAATGCAAAACCTGAGACAGAAATTAATGACCGTAAAGGAGTATACGGAAGAATTTTACAAGCTCAATATCAGAGAAGGCCATCGGGAGAATGATGATGAAATTTTTTTCAGGTATATGAATCGCTTAAGATACGATATCTAGGATGAGATGAGTATGAAAACCATTAGAACGGTTGAGGATGTGTATCAGATGGCGCTAAAGGCAGAAGATAAGCTAAGTCATAAGCCAGCACAGCGAGGCCAAGGTAAGAGCCAGCCAAGAGGAAAATCAGTTGCCCAAGACAGGTTCCAGAAACCTAAGGATGACTGGAAAAGGCCTCAGACCAGAATGGAAAGAGGTGGAAGTTCTCAGCGAGGCCAGCATGCTGAACACCAAAGGCAACAGATAGAACAAAGCGGAGGATACGCTGATGTTAATACCTTTCCTCGTACCAGAGGTAGAGGAAGAGGCAGAGGAGGAGTCATCACATGCTACACATGTGCGAAGAATGGGCACAAAGCCGTTGACTATCCAAATAGAAACAAATATGGAGGAGAAGCTCACATTGCTGAAGCACAGAGGCGAGCTGCTGAAGCAGAAGACACAAAGGACAGAAGGTCACTGATGATGCATAAGGTTCTCTTGACACCCGAGAAGGAGGTAGAGGACACAACTCAGAGAAATAGACTGTTCAGAACCACATGCAAGACCAAAGATAGGAAATGCAAGGTCATTGTGGACAGCGGAAGAACCGACAATCTTGTTTCAACCGAGATGGTAGAGAAATTAGAGCTGGAGACAACTGATCACCCGAGTCCATATAAATTTTCATGGCTACAGAAGGGACATCAGGTGAGTGTCACTAAACAGTGCTTAGTGGACATCAAGATAGGAGGATACAATGTTAAAATTCTCTTTGATGTTATTCCTATGGATGTATGTCATTTATTGCTAGGCAGACCATGGAAATATGATAGAAACGTAGTTCATGATGGGAAGATGAATACGTACACTTTGGAGAAGAATGGGAGAACACACATGTTACTTCTGATAAAAGATAAGGAGGTAAAACCGGAAGTGAACAATAGAGTACTTCTCATGAGTGGGAAGGAACTTCTGGCAGAAGTAAAGAAGAAGGAAGATCCACAATTCTTTGTGGTTAGGAAACCGAAAGTTGTTTTGACCGGCACAAGAGTGGATGATCTATCGGAGGAAATTAGGGAACTGCTGGAAGAGTTCACTGATATAGTGGTGGATGAATTACCTCATTCGTTGCCACCGATGAGGAGTGTGAGCATCACATAGACCTCATACCAGGAGCCAGTTTACCAAACAAAGATGCGTACAGGTTGACGCCGCAGGAGAACGAAGAAGTCAAAAGGCAGATACAGGAACTGCTGGATAAAGGACTGATCAGAGAAAGTTTAAGTTCGTGTGTCGTTCCAACAGTACTGAGTCCAAAGAAAGATGGAGGTTGGATAATGTGCACAGATTCTAGATCCATTAACAAGATAACCATCAGGTATAGGTTTCCATTGCCGAGAATGGATGATCTGATGGATTGCCTGAGTGGGGCAAATTTTTTTTCAAAGGTGGATTTGAAAAGCGGATACCATCAGATTCGCATGAGAGAAGGCGACGAGTGGAAGACATCCTTCAAAACAAACGAAGGGTTGTATGAATGGCTAGTCATTCCGTTTGGTTTGATGAATGCACCGAGTACATTCATGAGGCTGATGAATGAAGTGCTGAAAGAATTCATTGGTAAGTTTGTCATTGTTTATTTAGATGACATCTTGATTTTCAGCAAAACAAAAGAAGAACATCTGAAGCATTTAGTTGCAGTAATGAGGAAGCTACAGCAAGAGAAGTTGTTGGTCAACATGAGGAAATCTTCATTTATGAAGACAGAACTCATTTACTTGGGATTTGTCATATCAGCAAATGAATTGAAGATGGATCCAAGTAAAGTGGAGGTAATTAAAAATTGGCCATCACCAAGAAATGTTTTCGAGGTGAGAAGTTTCCACGGATTGGCAAGTTTCTACAGAAAATTCATCAGGAATTTCAGTGGAATTAGCACAACAATGATGGACACAGTCAAGAAAAGACATAAATCTTTTCATTGGACTGAAGAGGCAGAAAATAGCTTCAATCTGTTGAAGCAGAAGATCATCGAACAACCGGTTTTGGTGTTGCCATATTTTTCAAAGGTATTCCAAGTAAAATGTGATGCAAGTGGCTTTGCCATAGGAGCGGTCTTGAGCCAGGAGGACAGACCAATTGTATATTTCAGCGAGAAGATGGATGATGCAAAAGTGAGTTACCCAACGTATGATAAAGAGTTTTATGCTATCATACAAGCGCTGAAGAAGTGGAGGCATTACTTGATCCCGAAAGAATTTGTTCTGTATAGTGATAATCATGCATTGCAGTTTGTGAGTCAACAAGAGAAGTTGAATCAGAAGCATGAAAAATGGGTAGAGTATATGCATAATTTTACATTTGTAATTAAACACATTTCAGGTACTGCTAACAAAGTGGCTGATGCTTTGAGCAGGAAGTGTTTATTGTTGCAGGAGTTTCGAGTCAAGACATTGGGTTTTGAAAATCTTAAAGACATGTATGAAGGTGATGCAGATTTTGCAGAGGCATACAAGGAATCTGAGAATCCAGTTCTTAGAGACAGAAGCCCATGGATGGATTACATGATCCAAAATGGATTGTTGTTTAGAGGCAATCAGTTATGCATTCCGAATTTCTCCATGAGGGAGAATCTGCTAAAAGAGAAGCATAGTGGGGGATTAGCAAGACATTTTTGGCCATGACAAGACATTTGCAAAGCTGAGTGAAGCATACTTCTGGACAAAGATGCGAACAGATTTCAGGAAGTTCATTGACAAATGCAGAATTTGCCAGCATTCGAAGGGCAGAAAGAAGAATGCGGGATTCTATCAAGAATTACCCATACCTAAGAAGCCATGGGATGAAATCAACATGGATTTCATATTAGGATTACCTAGGACGCAAAGAGGACATGATTCGATCTTTGTGGTGGTTGAAAGGTTTTCCAAAATGGCACATTTCATACCATGCCAGAAGACCAGTGATGCAACTCATATCGCAAACTTGTTCTTCAAGGAGATCGTTAGACGTCATGGTTTACCCAGAAGCATAGTATCGGACAAGGATATGAAGTTCATTGGACATTTCTGGAGGACACTCTGGAAGAAGATGGGGACTAACTTAATGTTTAGTTCAGCCTATCATCCTCAGATGGATGGGCAAACAGAGGTTGCAAATCGAAGTCTGGGAGATTTATTAAGGAGCCTAGTGACAGAGCACCACAACAGCTAGGATAATGTGTTGCCACAGGCAGAGTTTGCATACAATGACTCAGTGAACAGAAGCACAGGAAAAAGTCCATTTGAAATTGTATATGGCAGGTAGCCAAGGGGAGTATCTAAATTGAGGGATTCAGAGAAGATAATGACAAAGAGCGCAAGCACTAAAGAATTCGCAGAAGCGATGGAAGAACTTCACAGCAGAGTGAAGCAACGATTGCTGGAGTCAAACCAGGAATATAAACACAGAGCAGATCAGCATCGGAGAAAAATTCAATTCGAGGTTGGGGATCTAGTTCTGGAACATCTAAGGAAAGAAAGGTTCCCAAGGGGAACATACAAAAAACTGAATATGAATAAAATTGGACTATGCAGAGTCCTGAAGAAATTGGGAGAAAATGCTTATGAAATCGAATTGCCAGGTGAGATCGGAATATCTCCTACATTCAATGTTTCAGACTTATATCCATATAAGGCTGAGGAAGCAGGAGCTGGAAGTGAAGAACAGCCAGAAATCCAGTGGCAGAAGCAGATGCTGATTGCAGATAGGCCATAGATGGAGTGTATACTTGACAAAAGAGTCAGCAAAAGAACCAAACGGAAGCAATACTTTGATTATCTGGTGAAATGGAAAAATCACCCAGTGGAAGATGCCAGCTGGGAGATAGAAGCAGTTATCCAAAAGCATGGACAGATCGTGTGGGAGCTCATGGACAGGATCCCATGAAATCTTTCAAGCCGAGGAGTATGATGCAGGAGCATCACCAACTCAGCAAGCGAGCCAACACATCAAGCGAAAGTTCAGCTGGGTAAACAAACCCAAAATTTTGAAAGTGCTTGGGGATTGTAGCGCAAGTCTTAAATGAATCATTTATGAAGGATCGCCTTTTGTGTGTTGTAGTAGACCTCGAGCCATATGCTCTTGTCTGAAGTAGATAGGAGGCATTTAATAGATTTAATGCAGGTAGATAGGATTTTATTTCCAGATTAGACAGTTTTAGAGTTCGAGAGGGAAAATGGATATAGACACCCTCAATTGTATCATTGTAACATTAGCAATAATCAAGCATTCAGAAGAGAAGAGAAAACAGAGAAATTGTGAAGAACATCCATGTATAGATGTTTGAATTAATAGAAGACAGTTCTGATTCAAATTCATGGCTGGTGTTGTTTCTCTATGTATGTTGTTTATATGCTCATGAATGTTTGTTCTTTGCTATGCATTGGATTTGTATATGCTGTGCATGTGATTTTAGGTTTTAAATTGAAGTCTGAGAAAGGGAGAGAATAATTTTCAATTGTTTCTCTATCTGAGCCAGGAGATTCCTGCAAGGAGTGTAGTCGAATTCATCCGCAAGGAGTGCGTTGATGAGAGCTCAGTAGTTGAACTTTTTTTCTTATTCGCCCAGAAGATGATTTGGTTGTTGAAGCCATGCAAGAGAGGTGCAGGCGGAGGAAGAATACTCAGTTGTTAATATGAGCAAAGGAAGCTAAAGACTGCTGCTGCAGGAATTGCGCAGAGTCTGACAGATTCAACACTTGGAAAGCTGTTGAATGCTGAGCGCAAGCAGTGTGCACAACCCCAGGAGACATAGCACCTTTGTGGTATAGATGAAGGACAACCCAGGAAGTTTTGGGTTGAAGAAAGTTCGGGGAGGAGATGCAAGTGCAAGTGACCGAGGAGAAGTTCTGAGAAAGGAGATTTAGTCTTTTGAAGAAATCCTCAAGTGGGAGGAATCAACTGTCAGGATTCGCAGAGGAAGATTGTGAGATCCCGTCGACCGTCAGATCTCAGGAGAGTTGCACAGGGTTTAAGCCTTAGCGTTCAGGGAAGGAACCAGATCTCATCAGGACTCGACTCATCGGAGAATCGGAGTCTCCAGGGACATAAAATTCTTACTGGAAGAAATCGTGACTCGCGACTTTCTGAAGGGATTATAGCCGTAGATCCCAGACTGGACACGTGTCAGAAATCCCAGAGAGTTGGGGTTCGAAATTCGGGATTTTCCCATACAAAGGAAATGCTCCAATTGAAATTGTGATCTCACGATGCCCGATAGCGTGATGAGGAGAGGGTGATGTGGACGAGAGCACCCCCATGTGCATCGGGGTTCAACACTTTGGAATTCTTGGTGTCAAGAGAATCACGGAGGAGTCGTGAAACTCTGAACTGCGACGGGTCCCACTGCTATAGAATTGTGGTAGTCGACAGGTGGCATCGGAGACCCCAGGGGTGTGATTTCTTTGCGTTGCAAACTCGCGAACTCCGAAGTTTCGATAGGGAAAAAGGGCCCTGGTCCAGTGGGCTGACAGGTCATGTGGAAAAGGAGTTAGTGGAAGGAGCAAGGAAGCCGTGGGTGAGAAATCATCGAGATTCAGGGAGTGGTGAGACCCGATTCCGTGAGTATAAAGACTCACGATCACACGAGGTCTGATTTCCCGATAGACTTAAGGGAGATTGTCAGTAGAGCATCCTATGGGTGTCGAGAACTTCCAACAGGAAGTTGAAGAGCAATTTTATCTCTTCAGGCCTAGGAAAAAAGAAGGTCCTGGTTGGAGTGGACGTGTCTCGGGTGGCCGTCTGCGTCAAAATACTTCAATGATTCCTCTGGTTCCAAAGGTGGAAAAATAAATAAAGGGAAGAAGTGTGGTTACTGCAATCACGAGAACCATCCAGAATCAATCTACATGAAGGAATAGATTGGTCAAATGGCTCAAATTATTTAAAAAAAACAATATCGGGGACTTCATTCATGAGGATTCCAAGAATAGGTCAGAAGATCAAGCCCCTACGAAAGGAAATAATCATGCATTAGTTGATGTACATTATTCTCCGATCACTTGGATTGTAGATTCAGGAACTTCACATCTTATGGAAAACACAAAGGATATTCTATCTTTTGTAACTACATGCACGAGACCTCCTATCCTCATGGGGGATGACTCTCTAGTCAAGGTCACTAGAAAAGGAAGAGTGGAGCTAGATCATGGAATATTTGAGAATGTTCTCCATGTTCCTCATCTTCCGTGAAGCTGTTCTCAATGTACCAAATTGCACACACAGGATCAGGAAAAAGGTGGAGTTCACACCAGACTCTGTGTCCATTTTCGACATGTAAGCTAACTCCAAAATTGTTGTCACAGAGGTAAATCATAAATATTGTTTATACACATTTTCTAAGTTTATTGAACTTGATTCCTCTATACTACTTACACATGTTTATGACAATAGTAGGTTATGGCATGAGAGGTTTGGTCACCTGAACTTTAGGGACATCCAACAACTTAGCAAGAAGAGGATGGTCACCGAGTTTCCTGATACCCACTTTTCTGAAGGGGTTTGTGAAGGATGTGTCCTTGGAAAGAATATTTAAGAGAATTTAAATAAATCAAAGGTTCACGGGGCCTCCTCTACATTGGATTTTATTTATAGTGGTCCCATGGGTCCATTCTAGCATCCATCCATTGGTAAGGCAAGGTACATGCTTACATTTTTGGATGATTACTCATGTTATACTTGGGTATTTTTTCTCAAACAGAAGTCAGAGGTATTTGAGTGTCTAAAAGAGTTAAAGGCACTTGTTGATACTCAGTCAGGGAGAAATATCAAATCTATCTGTACAGATAATGGGGGGGAATATGTCAACATATATGTTCACAATCTTTTCCTTGAGACCAGGATATAGTTGCAACACACAGTACCATACAATCCGCAGTAGAATGAGGTTGCTGAGAGGAAGAACAAATATTTCAAGGATATTTCCTCTTTAATGTTGTATGAAAGGTCACTTCTTCGGAATCTTTGGGTTGAGGCACTTAACCGTGCCAACTACATCCAGAATAGATCTCCTCACAGATCTTTTAAGGATTAGACTTCTTTTGAGGCTTGGAGAGGAAACAAACTAGAAGTCACCTACTTTCATATCTTTGGATCATGAGGATGGGCCTACATTCCCTCTGAGAAGATGAAAGGACTATATCCACAAAGTAATTCATGTATTTTTGTTGGCTACCCATATGGTGTGAAAGAATATAAACTTATTAATCCCTCTACAGACCAGCTCATCATTAAGCACAATGTTCTATTTGAGGAAAGTCTCTCGGATTCTCCATGGGAGCCACATGTAGATACTATTTTCCTTCCACCATCTCGACATGATGAGTCTGAATATTCATACTCCACTTCAAATCTGAGTTCTGATACAAAGTCGAAGGATTTAGAGAATTCAGATGAATAGTCAGAGAATTCAGATGCAAATTCAGTACATGCAAATGAGGAGCCAGGATGCCCAAGTGGGCATAGTCCACACCTCAAGATGCAGGAGTTGTTTTTTGGGATCCAATGGATCTAAGGAGGATCAGATCTCAGTATAAGGATCCTCCTCATGTACTCACCACCACTAAACCCATGATGTCTCTGCATTGTTATTGTTGGATATGTGTTATATTATTTGCATGGTTAAAACTAGTGTCCATGTTGTGTCGGGCATGTAGGGGGTAAGAGGGGGGTGGAGAACCCCCTTTTCTAGAGGGTCATAGGGGGGCAGGGGTTTGGGGGCAGCACCCTCGAAAAAAAAATTGGCATTTTTTTGCATCTATTTTTGGGAAGGCTTTCAGAGCATGGTTTTTGCCTATGGTTTTCTATTTCCAGTTAAGGAATTAAGGTTTTTTACTAATCCAGGTTATTGAATTAGGGTATTGGATATGATGAGATCATATATGTATATGGTATTGTAAACAATGTATGAGATGATGAATATACAAGATGTTGGTTTCCCCGATTTGGGTTTCTAGGTTAAAAATATGTATGTAGTATGTGTACTTGTCATTGTATATTTTTTGTTATTTTATTAAAAATATGTTTGCAGTAAATAATTATACAAGGTTAAAATAAACATTTGGTATCAGAGAAATTATTGTTGGTTGTTAAACCTAATTATCTTCCTGATTCAGATGTTTGTTCCAGTCGTGCTTGGACCCCATTCCCTAACGTGGGGTGTGGGGGGCCTTTCCCCCCGACAATTGTCGCCAGGGGTGTCCAAGCAAAAATTTCCTTGTAAAATATTGTAATTTCCTAGTCAATCTAGACCGTTCATTATAAGGTCGCAGATCTCACGGTATAAGTTATTTTAGGTTTTTTTTCCCTAGAAGGAAACCCTCTCTTATGAGGGAAATGTATTGCGGTTGTGTATTATCATGAATATTGTATTCTGAGAGAGGATATTGTGAGAGAGAGAGAAGAGGAAGTTACAACGGGTGTGTTTTAGGTTATATCCCTTCATTTTTCTAGATAATAAAAGGAAGGACCTGGAAATTTCTCTAGTGGACATAGCCCACACTGGGTGAACTAGGTATATCTATGTCTCTATTGTATTATGTATATTTTGTGTTTTATTTCTACATTTGTTTATTTTATTACTCCGCGATCCTATTTTTCTAACAATTATTGGCTTCAAGAGGATGCCTTTCTGGTCATGGGTTTTGCTCACGACTAAAATAAGGCTTGTTATAGTGGGAGATATGCATTATTGATTCTTCAAGTGAAAGTAAATGACAAGCAATTCTAAAATAGAGATTGAGAAATTTAATGGGAAAAGTTTCTAGTTGTGGAAGCTCAAGATGGAAGATCTTCTTATAGATAAATATCAATGGATCAGGGTGAATCTAGGTACTGCACCTATAGGAACGTTACCAGATGACTGGAAAAAATTGGATTAGAAGGTGAAGAGAACAATAGTATTGTGTCTCTTAGATTTAGTATTACTGAATGTGTCAGGGGAAGCTACAACCAAGATGTTATGGGATAAGTTGGGGAACTTGTATCAATCTAAGTCCCTGGAAAATAAATTGTTTGCATGGAAGAATCTATATAAACTGAGGATGAGAGATGGAGAATCAGTGACATATCATCTGAATGCCTTCAATACTATGGTAAGTCAATTATTATTTGTCTATATTGAAATTTCAGATGAAGACAAGTGTATCAATTTATTATTCTCTTTACCATACTCGTGGGATAGTCTAGTTGTGGCCATAGGTATTAATAAAACTACTATGAAATTCGATGATGTGATATTATACTTGTTGTCAGAGGACATGGGACGAAAGAACATGGAAGAACAGAGAAGAGAGGAATTATTTGCAAGAGGATGCTACCAAGAAAGAAATAGATCTAAGTCCTCAAGTGGGATATCTAAATCAAAGGGTAGATCTAAATATTCTAGAAATTTTGTAAAGGTATGCTGGTATGTGGAAAAAAAGGGCACTACAAGAAGAAATGTAGATCCAAAATCATTGAGAGAGGGAAGGGATCTGAAGATAATCCTTCTACAGAAGAAATCACCTCCAAGGAATAAGGAGGATATGTGTACTTGGCTTCTTCAAGAACACATGTATATCATGAGGCATGGTTGGTTGACTCAGGTGCATCATTTCATATTACTCCCCAAAGGGAGTGGTTCTATGAGTATGAAAGGTATGATGTAAGTAATGTTTTCTTAGGTGATGAATCGACAACCAAAATCATAGGACGAGGAAGAGCCAAGTTGAAGCTCATATATGGAAGGATTATAAAATTTCTCGGTGTTCTACACATCTCAGGATTGGCCAAAAATGTGATATATGTAAGCAAAATGGAAGATGCATGGGTAAAAATAGTATTTGAAAAATAAACATGTAGGATGGTTCGAAGAGAAATGGTGTTGTTGAAGGGAGTTCAGTTTGGAACTATGTATAATATGTAAGGAATCACTATTAGTAATGGGTGTAATGGTTCCATTGTTCCTGATATTAGAGCTGAAGAAGAAGAAATTCCTATAATCTTTGGAGAAAATTTTATGTTGTGGCATCAAAGCCTGGGGCATATTAGAGAGAAGGGTTTTTTACTACTACATGGCAAAGGTATGGTTGAATGTATGTCTAATTTATCTCTA
>JZKD02S2060312.1:398091-415597 GCA_000966675.3 Picea glauca | reverse complement strand
ACTCCAAAAATTGTCAAAAAAATAAAAAAATTGCAATCCAATTCCGACAATTATGCTGAGTGTGATGGGGTAGGGAGCCAATCAGCTCATGAAACCAATCAAAAGAGGAGTGAACTAAGTATGAAACAATCAAGGGATAGAACTAGGTCAATGAGGAGAAAAATCCAAACAAGAGGTTTCGATTTGAGGCTATCTCCCCAGTGCAGTCGCCAGTTTCTGTTGTAGGAAAATCTCCCTGCGGACAGGTAGATCGCCTCTAAGAGCTTGACCTTAACCCTAGACAGAAAAATTCTTAACGTGGACACTGACTTCCTTTCAAATCTATCTAAACTAATACATGAGAAGGAAAGATAACAGAAGTACCTCTTTATCGACGTTTGTCCCTGCATGCTTCGAGTTGCGCTCCAATCCTTTGCTCCTCGCAGAGTTCTGTAGACAAACAAGATACGACTACTTCCTACTCTATTGATATTAGCTTGAAAATTGATCTATCAGTTAATGATAAGTTCATGTAACATCAGACACAAACTAGAAAGAAACAGGCCAAGTGTGTCATATTAATGAGAATAACGACAACAATACTTACAATCGTAGATGTGATGCGATAGCTTCGTCAAGTCCCCTTCATCTAACCCTTGTTTGAAAGATCCACAACCTGGCTGACAACAGCTTCAATGATCACCTCTCCTTTGGCTGACTGTGTGTTTCCTATGAGATCATAGGTTTCATGCTAGCAATTCTTCCCCCTTTCCACCATCATAGAGCTTTCTTATATAGGTTGAGAGGAGATTAACCTCTTGAGTTATCTTTAGAACAAGTTGGGAACCTCCTCCTTAGATCAAGGATCTCCTAATGAAACCAAGAATTCGAGTACAACTGCCTCCTAATTTCAAAAGATTCTTTTCTCATTCTCCTCACCGGGCTAACAACTGACCCAGATTAGGGAGCGCTCCTTCAAAAGGGGCATCAGAGCACTAGGACGCTACCTGAGAAGCTTAAGGGAAGCGCTAGCACCTTAAAAGTGGGCAGCTCTCCTTCAGAAGGGTGAGGAAGCATTATAATTCTCCCTGAGGCCTTATAGGGGAGCGCCAACTCTCCTAAGGATGTTTCAGGGGAGCGTTCACCCTCAAAACTCTTGATTGAAATCCCTTTTCAGGTGTTAAGAGTTACCTGACTCCAGTGAACCAATTCTCCTTCTTCAAACCAAGTACATCAGATGTTTTAAGTGTCTCCTTAGTGTCATCATTATGGAAACATGATTAAACAATGTTTACGACACTTACAACAATTGAGAGGAATATGCGACACTTATCCAGTTGAGCAATTTTGACGTGTAACATGGGTTTAGAGGATATTTGGGCATTGTTTCCCTGATTATTGACTATGTAACCATGTAACCCGCTATATGAAAATAAAACAACAAGTGGGAGAATGTTGGATATGTGTTATATTCTTTCCATGGTTATAACTAGTGTCTACATTGCAAAATATGCGTAGACGGGTAAAAAGGGAATGGAGTGGCCCCAAAAAAAAAATGGCAGTTTTTTGCATTTGTTTTTGGGCAACTTTTTGGCACATGCTTTTCACCAATGGTTTCTATTTCTGGTTAAGGAAATAGGTTTGTTGACTAATACAGGTTATTGGATTAGGTTTTTGGATGCCACGGGATCCTATATGTATATTTTATTGTAAACAATGTATGAGATGATGAATATAGAAGATGCTTAGTTTCCCAGTTTGGGTTTCCAAGGGAAAAATCTTTGTGTAATGTGTGTACTTTCCATTATATCTTTTTTGTTCTTTTATTGAAAATTTGTTTGCAATAAATAACTATACAAGGTTAAAATCAACAGTTATATGGTTTAGTATTCATATCAATATACCTATAGAGAGGTTGCATGGAACCCCTTCTAGGAAGAAGCCATGCAGAATGAGTACAAGTCTCTCCTTGAGAACCAAACTTGGGATCTGGTTTTGCTTACCTCAAAAAAGAATATTTTCAAAGGTAGATGGGTCTAAGGGACCAAAGAGGCATCGAAAAAACAAGTGAGAAGACATAAGGCAATATTGGTTTCCAAGGGATTTCAACAAATACATGGGATCAACTATGATGAGACTTTTGATCCAGAAGCAAAGTTGGATTCTATTAGGTTTTCCCTTTCCATTGGAGCATCCAGGGAATGGAAAGTACATGAAATGGAAGAGATGAATACTTTTATTCATGGGGATCTATTAGAAGGGATTTATATGAAGAAACTAATTGGATTCATACAAAATTCATCTTTAGTGTGCCGACTCAGTCGCTCTATGGCATCAAACAAGCTCTTAGAGCATGGTATGAAAACATGGACTCCTTCGTGTTCTCCAATAATTTTGTTAGATGTAAATACAATCCAAATGTATATATGATGACGAAAACTGACTCACTGATGATCATAGTTATGTATGTGGATGATCTTTTGATCACTGACAACTCAGATTCAATGATTGTGTTGGTCAAGGGAATTATTCATGTTAGGTTTTCAATGACAGAAACAGGTTCAATACATTTCTTTCTTGGTCTTGAGATCATCTAGGATGCATCAAGCATTAATCTATATTAGGCTAAGTATGCTCGAGATCACTTGGAAATATTCCACATTATAGAATGCAAGTTTGCACCTACACCTTTCTTATTTGGGGTTAGACTTGAGGATGGTCAGGATACACCAGTGGTGGACAACACCTTGTATCGACAACTTGTGGGGAGTCTTCTATATCTCACCCACACCCAACCAGATCTATCATATGCAGTAGGGGTAGTCTCCAGGTACATGCAAGAGACACATGAGTTACACTGGAACACTCCCAAGTGCATCCTCAAATAAGATCAGGGCACCATCAGTTATGGGATCCACTAGGAAACAGGTTGAAAGTTGGATCTTCATTGATTCTGATGGGGCTGGCGATGGCACTAATCACAAGTCCACATCTAGATACAATCTTAGTTTGGGTTCAGAGCCTACCTGTTGGTCGAGAAAGAAACAGTCTGCTATTGGTCTATCTTCAGTTGAGATTGAGTATAGAGGAGTAGTTAACATTACCATCCAGACATTGTGGATACAAAACTTCCTTACAAAGTTGGTCATCTAGTTCCATAGACCGATTCTCATTTCTTGTGACTACCAGAGTGCTCTCAAGTTTTGTAGAGACGGAGTGTAGTGACAATGGAAAAAACATATTGAGATCCATATGCACTACATTTGAGATCTAGTCCACGAGAGGATCATCAATCTATAGTTATGTCCCTCCTTTGAACAAATTGTTGACATATTTACCAAGAATTTCACTGAGAAGAAGTTCCATTCTCTATGTGATTGTCTTGGAGTGAAGGACACAATTTCCTAAAAAATGTCTTTCTCTTCTTTTGATACATTGCATTTTGAGGGGGGGGTTTCTTCCCGTGAGGTTTTCCCTCTTTCCTCACTTTATTTCAGTGTTCATTAGTTGCATTGTTGATAGGTACCTAACATGGCCTTTGTTTCCGAGACCCATTCATTATGTATACTCCCTAGTAGTGTTCGGGGGGGTGCTAGAGATATTATGCACACCTAGGATTTTAATTTTATTTTATTTTCCTAAGTTTATTTGGCTATGTTGAGGGTCCCTTAGTCTGTGATATTCTCTCCTCATTGAGAATAATTGATGTAGCCAAAAAACTTCAATTCATTCACTAGATATAAAAACCATGAAAACACACGATAATGGAAAATAACTCTCTTTTATTCCTTCTCCATCCTAATTATTACAATGGAAGTTCAAACCCTTATAACTACTATCTGAAATTTTTGAAAACGACTAATTTTAGAAAAATCTCGCATGACTCTAAAATTGACCAATAACTAAAAGATAACTAGATAGATACTATTTTCCAACTTGTTTTTCTGAATAAGTGCATAAACTAAGAGATAATTGATAATCAAAAATTTAAAAAAATCTTGAAAAAAACACTAAAACCCTAATTTGAGGCCTTATATGAAGGAATTTGGCCTCGAAAATGTGTCAAAACAATGTCCAAAGTAAAGGATCAATTTGACATTGTAGTGAACTCTTCGAGACACAACTCCCTGTAAAATTTCAGCCCAAAATATTAATCGAGTCAAAATTTATGACCCTCAAAAATCCCTGCATCATTCTCCTAAGGTTGAAAAGAACGCAACTACTGCAAGTTACTATCTTCGAACTGTTTCCACTTAACATGATTTAGGTTCAACAAGTCCCCCTTTATAATCCATTTACTCTATATTGGTGCTACTCCTTCCCAGTAGACCAGATATTGGTTGTATTGGCCTTGCTAAGTATGAATGGTCTTTTTATCTAAAATATGCGCAATATTTTCCTTTTTCTTGCTCAGAATGGCCTATTGCCAATGCACCTCCATCTCACTGTCATCACCTATATTGTCTCCATGGAAGATATATAAATCAGAAATGTTAAACACAAGGGAAATATTGAGGTCAGCTGGTAAATCGACCTTATAAGCATTGTCATTAATTTTCTTGAGAATCTTTCAAGGACCAATTTTCTTATACTTCAATTTGTGGTAGGTTCCTCTAGGAAACCAGTCTTTTCGTAAATAAACGATGACCAAATAACCTTCATTGAATACATAATATATTCAATGAGCATATTTTATAATTTTGTTCTATTCATTATTGAGCTGCATCTTTTGTCTCACTTGTTGTTTCAACTGTTGAATGTGTTATGCAAATGCTTCCCCATCATCACCGATCCTATCCCCAAGAAATAGCTACACCAAATCTAGGACACCCATAGGATTTCTATTGTAAATAACCTGAAATGGATATTTACCTATTGATCTATTCAATGAACTATTGTAGGAAAATTCTAGTTGTGGTAAAGCCAAATACCACTTCTTGGACTTCTCTCTGACAATGCTCCATAACAGGTTTCCCAAACTCCAATTTACTACCTCGGCTTTCCCATCTGTTTGGGGGTGATAGGAACTGTTTAAATATAGTTTAGTCCCCATTTTCTTCCATAAAGTCCTCCAAAAATGAACCAAGAATTAGGTATCTTTATCAGAGGTAATAGGTTTTGGGACCCTATGCAATCTAACAATTTATTAAAAAAACAATTATGCCACCCTCCATGCATCACTAGTTTTCTTGCAAGCAATGATATGAGCCATTCTAGAGAACTTATCAACAACCAAAAAAATAGAATCCTTACCATGTTGTGTGTTTGGGAGCCCGAACAAAAATTCCATGCTCAGATCTGTCCATGGGTCTCTGAGCATTGGTAATGGCATATACAACCCTGTTTTATGTGAGTGTCCTTTAGCCAATTGACAAATCCTACGTCGTGCCACATACCTAATTATATCATTTTTCATCTTCATTCAATAATACTTATCTTATATTAAGGATAATGTCTTATCCTTTCCAAAATGTCCTTCCAAACCACTATTGTGAAGTTCTCTGATAATATTTTCTCTCTTAGAACCAATTGGAATGCATATTTGTTTTCCTTTGAAGAGGTCTTACATAAAATATTCACCCTGAGTAAGATCCATGTTCCCAATGACTGGATTCTTCAACTGTTCCACAATCTCTCAAATTTTTTTATTAGACACATAGAGATCCTTCAATGCAACAAACCCATTACTTGATTTTCCATGGTTGTCAAAAGAGCAATGCACCGACTCAAAGAATCTACAACTTGATTATGTCGTCTTGATTTGTACTTCAGAACAAAGATGTAGCCTTGTAAGAAAGAGACCCATTTTTCCTGTCTATTGTTCAATTTATTTTGGGTGATTACGTATTTTAATGCAATGTGATTGGTAAATAACACAAAAACCTTCGGCACTAAGTAATGTCTCCAATGTCAAAATGCTTGCACAATTGCATAAAATTCTACATCATATGTGGAGTAGTTCTTTCTTACCTCATTCAAATTTTCACTAAAAAATGACCTTTGTCTACCTCTTTGGCTAAGTATAGCTCCAATTCCTACATGTGAAGCATCACAGTCTGCCTCAAACACTTACCAAAATCTGATAAGGCTAGTATAGGTTCCTTAGTTACCTTCTTCTTTAGAAACTTGAAAATTTCCTCAACTTCATTGGTCCACATGAATGTCTTTCCTTTGGTGCAATATTTTATGGGTGCTACAATACTGCTAAAATTTCAAATAAATTTTCCATAAAAGGTGGCCAACCCATGAAAACTTCTTACCTCTGTTATGCTCCTAGGACTAGGCCACTCCAAAATTTCTTTGACTGATCTAGATTTAGGAGTAGAACGCACTGATTAACAAACTGAATACAATAAAAATAGAGATAGGAAGAATAAAACAAATATCCAGTGAACCATATCTTCTATGAAATAATGAAATAGGATGAAACTGTAAAACTGCAGAACTAAAACTTACTCGAATGGTGGTAGCTATCTTTGAGAAGAGATGTGGTTGCTACGTGCATCTGTCTGAGTAGAATGCATTACAATGAGGCTCCATAGGCCCTTTTAATATTACTCATGAATTCCAAAACCTTAGACATCCAAAAACCCTACCCTAAAAGGTGAAATGCCAAAATTCATGTGGGCCTTATGGGTAAGTTGGTGTAATTTGGTACCTCAACTTCCTAGGGTCATAAATTTTTCATACGACCTCCATTTTAGGCACATGGTATCCCATTGGAAAGGGTTTTTAGAGATACAAACATTTTTTCGTCAGACTCTGACTCTGTCTACAGTATTATTGTGGAGAGTAAAAAAAACAATGTTTAGGGCCCCAAAACAACCCTGGAAGTACAACAAGATGTGCTGACATGAAAACATACAAAATAAGCCAATTGGATTATCCGAGAGGCCACCCATATCCACCTCGAGAATGTTTGAGGCTTCAGACATCCCCAAAAGTGTAGAACTCACAATTATAAATCAATATAGAAATACGTGTTGAATAAAAAACAAACACGAGGAGCCAGTTGGAATAGGTGGGTGGCCACAAATATCCACCTGGATAAATCCTTCCCCCTTAGGAAGAAATGGTCTCCATTGCATTGATTTCCCCCATATGATGAGGAAACGTTTGCTGGATTTGGCCCCGGGTGAGCCACTTGCCTTGGTGTAGGAGTTGCCCTGCCTTGACAACCCAATAAAGCTAGATCGATTGCTGGCAAGTGTCCTTGACCTGTGTGTCCACTATGTAATAAGTGGATGCTTGTTCCATGCAGTCAGGGTTGAGATATGTTGGTGTCAATTGTTCGACGATCTAAGAGGTGTCCAATAATGGTGTAAAATATGGCCGAAGGAGGTCCACATTGAATACTGGATGCAGAAAAAGGAAGGGTGGAGTGTTGAGCTCAAAAGAATTGTTACCGACAGCCTTAGTGATAGTGTAAGGCCCATAACGAAGTGGGCGAAGGTTCCGATGGAGCCCGGTGAGACATTATTTTTGCAAATGTAACCAGACTTTGTCGCCAACTTGAAACTGGTGTGGTACCCTGTTTTTATCATGGTGCTCCTTGTACTTAGCATTGGATTTCTACAAAATCTCTTGGACTTGTTGGCAGATGTGTTGAATCTACTCAATGAATCTCATGGCTTTGTCGATCCTAGAATGATCAGAGGAAGATTATTTTTGTGTGATGGTGATAGGAAGTGCATCATCAATGGGTCCCAAGGGTTGGAATCCCAGACCCACCTGAAATGAGCTATGGCCGTTGGAACTATGGAGAGCCCTATTGTAAATTTGTTGTACATATGGGAGACTCTCGTCCCATGTATGAGGATGCTTAGAATTGCACATTCACAAGATGTTCAAAATACTTTGATTGACAACCTCAGTTTGGCCATTGATTTGGGGGTGGAAAGAAATGGATTTTGTGAGCTTGGTGTCCAACAGAGACCAGAGACTCGACCAAAAGGTGTTGAGTAACTTGTTGTCTTGGTCTAAGATGATGGTTTTTGGTATCCTAAAGTTAACCCAAACTCATTCGAATAAGATATTAGCAATATATTCCATTGTGAAATTCTTCTTATAGGATATGAGGATGGCCATCTTCGAAAACCGATCAATGACCAAAAGCATGCAGTCATTTTCGTTCTTGGTGGATGAAAAACCATACATGTAATCGATGGAAATGGATTCCCATGACTTATCAGGAATAGGAAGAGGGGTGTATAAGCCTTGCTTCTTGATGGATAGTTTGGAAATGGCATAGGTAGTGAAATATCTTATATACTTTCTGACATCCTATCGAATTTTTGGCCAATAAATTTTTTTCTGATGAACGACCACATTTTTCTCGAAGCCAAAATGTCCCGCCATGTTATCGGACTAATCGGTAGGTGCAAACACTAATAGATATCCCTAGATCCACCTGGATATAGAACAAAACAAGACAGGACATGACTCTTCCCCTAAGTTATGACCATTCAATTAACTAATAAGGAGCAACAAGTGACATACCTTTGTATCACTTCCTAGGGTCTCTGTTGCTTCCGCTTCGCTCCGGTGTTTTTGTGAGGTCAAGACCAAGACAACACGAACCAACCACAGTGAAGATAGCAAAATGTATTCAATCACCAACTTATGTGTATGATCAAGGAGTTACATAATAAAGTAAGAATGACTTTATGGGAAAAGGACATGCCGTTGTATCATATTAATCGAAAGTAGAAGATACAACCTGATCGCCTTGATGTCGCAAGCTTCCTTTCAGTGACTCTTAGATCCAACACACACACTTGCTCAATCCTTGCATGAAGAATATCCAATTCCTCTTGATAGACTAGCTAGAGTCTCTAAGCTCCTGTTCAAGTTGGGTTCTTCACACAATTTCTTCACCAATTCTCCAATTAATCTTGCTTAACCTTTTCCATGAGAATCCTATCAATATATAGGAAAGGATGAGATGGTTACATGGACGAGAATGATCCCACCAAATTAGGGAAACTAGTAAAATGATAACCATATCGAATGCCAACCCATTTTCTAGAAGATTCCCTTCTAGAATCATCGAGACTTCATCTTTTTCCAAGCTTGACATCAAGTTCGCACCCTGTATATAGAGCACAGTGTGAGAGGTTCGCACCCTAGCTGAAGGTGGTCTATGAGAATGGGTCATTCTCACACCCTAGGATATAAGCAGCCTGCAAACTCTCTTTGAAAATATGTTTTCTGGAAGAGGATGAGTGCCACTTTTCTCAGGAGAAAGTTCTTGTCATGAGCCTGAGTACACCATCTTCAATACACCATCAAGACGACCAAAATCATGTGTAGTAGAATGCCCCCCAAAGTATGAGTTCAGAATTAGTGACAGCCAAAATACTTTGTAAACTCTGTGTGTGTGTTGGAAACCAAGAGCGCACCTAATCGGAAACCTGCAAACAACCAAGCATCTGCAGAATATCATACTAGTTTTGAGGTAGGCATTCCCATACTCGGATCATAGACTGTTGACATAATAATCATAGGTCATGGCCAAAAATCATACACTGTGGATCCATGATGTCAAAATATCGCATAGCCACCAAGGATACACTGTGGATCTATGCAAGAAGGATCAAATTAAGATGACATAGCCACAAGACATACAAAGTGGATCTATGTGTCAGCATATTATACATATCCCATCACAACCTGGATCAAAGAGATAAGATCCAGGGTCTTCAATCTCGTCACCCAAAAGTATGAGTCTAACCATGTGATTACATGTGTCAAAGTCGAACATGGTAGAAACCACTTGATTACCGGTCATTGATGAAACCGTTAACAAGTGCGAGGGAAATCACCATTAATGTCGATGAATCCCAAGGTACACTAGTACAATCCACTGAATGTGAATAAATGAGTTGAGGTCGAACATCCGATGGAATCTCCCAATCAGGGGTCAATGATGAAAACCCACTGTCGAAAGCGAGGAAACCTGCCATTGAGGCATGTAAGTTCCAAGGTACGAAATAATTTCCAAGTCTTGTTTCCGGATAATGAGCTGGAGTCGATGGAACAAAACTCATCACAGGAGGGCCTTGATGTATCCCCCATCAATGACATGAAATGAGTAACAGATTTTGAAGGTGAAACAGAGTATGACGTAAGTTGGACTGGACACAGGAAGGCTTACACAGAGAGAATGGACAATTGCAGATGGCCGACTCAATAGAGGTTTCGGATGAACTTCTCTTGAACATATGAATGGCACAACCAATGATTTGGCAGCATTGACTCAGAGACGATGCAGGGTATGACCTTGTATCAAATCGAATGAGAGACAAATGGATTGCCCAAACCAGCTTCAAATAATGAATAGGGGGGTGTCATGTTCAAGAGAGACACTTACTGCCAATAATATGAATACGAAAACATATCCCTTTCCCAAATTTTCCCCCACCATTTCTGGCGAGTAACTCTTTATTTTTACGGAAGCTTGAGGAGGATAACATATGCTTGTTGATGTAAGCTCATCCTTCGGATGATTCCTTCGAAGTATGTTTAATGAACCCTAGGAAGGATGGTTCGATCCCATTATGGGTCTGTCGATGTTTGTTTAACGAGTCCAAAGATAGAAAACTCGAAGGTTTTTCATGATTATAGACTCTGGAAAAAAACTTGAAAGAGAACTCTCTCTATTCCTTTTTCATAAAATAGTCTGATGAGACCAAAAAAGAGATAAATTATCGCCCAACAGACGCTTTCTTCAAATACTTTAACGAGCATGAAAAGAGCAAGGTCGCTCGACAATCTTTTCATGTTTAGAGAGTCTGAAAAGAGCTTAAAGAGGACTCCAAGGGGGTTCCTTTTTCGTATAACCTTGTTGAGCCCGAAAAAGTGATAAAAGTGTGCTTGATCGCGTTCTCATGTATTTTCGAGCGTGAGAACGGACAAAGACCAAGCTCGAGGTTTTGTACAAAAACCATGAAAAACAATCAAAACATGCGATGAAGAAGAGAAAAAATATATGTATCCTTGTGTATGAACATTGAGGTCGTTACATCTGCAAAAGTTGCACTCATAAGGGTATTAGGCATTAGGTTTAATAAATAAAACTATTATAAAAACCAATAACAAATGGTAAAAGTAATTATAAGTGAGTAAAAGTTCTTTTTACCATAGTCATTGTAACTTTGCCAATATTTTAGTCCAAAACCCCTCTTTTTCCCTTGAATTTCAGCGCTCGATTGCGGGAGGTACGAGCATCCATTTAACGAATCGTCTCTAGCAGTGAGGTAAGATCCTTATCCTCTATCTTTTCATGGTTCAATTTTTCATTTTCATTGGTAAAATTCATGTTTTTGAGTTTGTTTTAGGGGTTAAAATTGCACTCATCCATTCTCGTAGGCCAACCAAATGGGACCTGCGAGAATACATCATTCTCGCAGGTGGCCCCAAAGGCACCTACGAGAACCTCGCACTGTGCCTAAATGGCACTTGTGAGAACCACAAAGTGAAAAATTACTTTAAAGTTTTCTCAATGAAAAAGATACCAAATCTTGAAGAGAGTTGTTAACCTTCTTCTTATGTTTCTTATGCTGGTATTTGGCTATCACCATGGTTCTAGAATGGCATGAAAGAGAGCATGAAGAAGAAGATGTTATTGTTGGGAATAACCTGTGCACTATTGTTGCTTTGCGAGACTGTGGTCTTTTGAAATTATTTTGTATCCCAGGCATGAGGGCCCAAGTCAGGCTATTGGAGTACATTGTGCATATGTGGGACGCGGGCCAACAAGTATTCCATGTAGAGGTCCACACATTGTCTTTGGATATCAAGGACATTTAATTCTTGATAGGACTGTCACGGTGTGGGTACCACGCGATCCTGACCGGTAGCAGAGGTGGTGGGTTGCCTATGAGTGAATATTGTCATTTGCACTGTGTTTTAGAGGGAGAAAGGAGCAAAGGAAAGGTAGCCATTTGGGGGGTGCGGGATTTGACCCTTCACACTATTTTGTTCACCATTTCTCGTATGGCTGGGAGCACTGATCCTCACATGGCTCTCCAGATCTACTTTCAGTATTCCATAGAGTGTACTGAGCCTCAGGTCTTTAACTGGGCAGACGCAGTCCTTCGTAGCGTAAAGAGGAAGTTGACTAAATGCAGGAGAGGTAACCTGAAGTAATTCGGGTATGGGTCATTGTTGGTGTCCTTCTTTCTTGAGAGGGTTCCCTTGCTGAGGTTGCAGGTTGAGTGGGGTTTACTAGCTCCAGAGGATCCAAGAATGTTGAGGTGGTGTCAGCTCATGGCCCGACATGTAGTTGGACCAATCATCAAATACAATGATGCCTTCTTTGACTAGTTGCGACCACAGATGCTGATGGTCGATGATTATGCCTATGTTGGGTTGTACTTCTGAGGAGATCTGGACTTGGCCCTACCCGAGGGAACTTAGTGGGGAGATATCAGTAAGAAGTACACACATTTTTACTTTTTAAATGTTTTTGTCAATTTTATCATATGCTAATGTTTTTATGTTCGTCCAAGGTCTAATTACAAAATTATTTTTGATGAGACAGATGTGGGACCTTATCGACCTTCAGGTACTTATCCTATTCAACGACGAGGAGAGGTGGCTCTAGTGCCATGATGGGATGCCGAAGATTATGAAGTGGTGGAACAAAACCTGGAGGGTTTAACAACATACATTCCAGACATGCCTCTTAGAGAGGTTCCACGACATTATCAACGTCAGATGGTGGGAGTGTCAGATTCCATTGGACGACTGCTTTGTAGGGTTGCCTAGGAAGTCATGTGTTACCGTGAACATCATCCATGATGTCACTTTGTAGAAGCTATGAGCTTCATATTTTGAAATTTTGGTCCTCGGACAGAACTTTTTTGTAAAAACTTTTTGATCATTATATATACATATGGCTTCTACCAGCTTATCTTGTGTTGTGTGATGTTTGTGATGTGATTGATTTATAAATGACCCAAATGTTTGTCTAATACATAGTTAGCTAATGAATCAGTTAATGTATTTAGACATCTAGGAATATGTTGATATTCAATATAATCAAAATAATGTTCCAAGAGGCGAATTCGCAAATACACCCGTAACAAAGTAGGACTTCGAATAGTATAGACATTACTTAACTGTAGTACTACGAGCTGCGAATCAATTCGCACAACCAAGTGACGGATACCGAGCGAGATAACATCAATCAACAATTCGATAACGGTGCTATACTCTGCAATATTGTTGGTCGCCACGGACAAGGCATACACCTCGTAAAGAGACAACTTCGTTTGTAGGGGCGTAAATTTCCCATGCAGTGGAAGAAAGGTTCTGAGTGCTATGGCTAGCGCCATCAGCGAAGCCAAAGTAGGGTAGCGAAGACTCCAACATCTAGAAATCAAACACAACGTCACATAAGGGATGAGACCAGATAATGACAAAAGCAAACTATAGTAACACACAAGAAGTATAATACAATAAAAATATAGGTACTCGTGCATAGGTGATCTTATGCATAGTACTTCTTTAAGTACAACCCATTTCTGGGTTCACTCAAAGGGATACCATCGTAATCTACTAACTCATAAGCTCCTTTTTCCAAAACTCATTTAATGATATCAGGACCTTGCCACATGGCTTCGAATTTTGTAGCTCCTAGCAAATCTCGATCTTGTTCATAGAGGAGAACCAGATCCCCTTCGGAGAAAATGCGAGGCTTGACATGTTTGTCGTATTGGACCTTGACATGTTTCTTCTGGGTTTCTATGAATAGGGTAGCATCGCATCGAGTTTCATCTAATCGCATAAGATACAATAGACGTTCTTCCTCGGCATAAGTGTTTGGTAGGAGTTCGACAACTAGTTTTAAAGAGGGTATCTCGCATTCGATCGGGAGAATGGCTTCCAAGCCATAGACTAACCGAAAAGGTGTAAACCCAGTAGCAGACTTGACGGATGTCCTGTAAGCCCACAATGCTAAAAACAATATTGTGTGCCAACTTGTTTTGTGAATTCCTATCATTCATCGGAGCATAGTTATGAGAACTTTGTTAATTACTTCGACTTGGTCGTTGGCTTGTGGGTAATAGGGTGTTGAGTTTTCATGGCGAAGACCCAACTCTTCAGTGATTTTGGACATCAAGAAGTTTCTAAAGTGGGTACCATGGTCAGTGACGATAGCCTGAGGAACACCAAAACGAGCTATGATGTGATTGAAAATGAATAATGTTGCGGTGTTTCCAGTATTGTCAAATGCCAGCATCGCCTCGACCCATTTTGTAAAACAATCTACAGCTACGATAATGTATCCATGCCCCCCAACCAAGTGGGGGTGACATGTCATGAAATCGATGCCCCATTTCGCAAAGGGACCAACGAAGACCACAGGGTGAAGAGGAGCAGGGTGTGATCGTATCTTATGATTATAGGTCTAGCAAGCATGGCATTTTTGGACAGCGATTATGCAATCGTTAAATAAAGGAGGCCAAAAATATCCCGCACGTAAGATATTCTAGGTAGTAGCATACCCAGACATATGAACACCACAGGCTCTAGAATGGCATTCATTTAAGGCTTTCTCGGCTTCGTCGAACGTGAGGCAGTGTCAAAAAACTGAGTCAATCCCTCGACGATAAAGAGTGTCCCCGAGGATAATATATTGACGGGCTTGGTAGCGTATTCAACGTCGGTTAGTACTGGACAAATTGGGTCGGAAAGTTTGGGTTTGGAGATATATGATGATATCGCCATACCAAAGATCATCAGAACTAATGAGGAAAAGGGATTCATCAGGTAATGAATCGGCTGCTACATTTTCCGTTTCAGATTAGGGAAAGTCACATATCAACTCGACAAACACTAAGGACTTCTCGGCAAACACCAAGGACTTCTTAGACTTGGCTCGTTTGAATTCCAAGTCAAACTCTTGGATTATAACTATCCATTTGGATTATTTTCCCCCTAGAAATTGACGTGTGAGAATGTGTTTTATAGGGTTGTTGTTAGAAATCATTGTAGTCTTGCGAGAGAGGATATAGTGCCAGAAGCATTGAACTGCTTGGACGACTGCCAAGGCCAGTTTTTCGACATGTAAATACTTGGTTTTAGTAGGCATTAGACTTCGACTCAAGTAATAGATAACATGTTCATATTGAGAATCATCCTCTTGTATGAGAACCATACCAATAGTGTAATCTGAGGCTGCGAGGTAGAGGAAATAATCACGACTGTAATCGGGGGGGAAGAGAAGAAAAGCATGTGTCAGGGATAGTTTCAAAGATTTGAAGGATTTGTTTGTGATGGTATCCCATACAAACTCAGACCCCTTTTTGAGTAGTCGTGTAAATCCACGAGTTATCTCGACGTAGTTCGGGATGAAATGACGAAGAAATTTTTCTTTCCCTTGCAAACTTTGTAACTAGCGAAGTGTAGAAGGAGGAGGGAGATTAAGGATCACCTCGACCTTTAAAGGATCTACCCTGATCACTTGATGTGAAACAATAAATCCTATAAGTCATCCAGATTCCACGCAAAAAACGCACTTGTGAGGATTCAAGCGTATATGGTAAAACCGACAGTGAACGAAAATGGCTCGGAGATGGATTGGATGATCGACTCGGCACATGGAATGAGCGGGTAAGTCGTCAAGATATGGTTGCACGATGTGCTTGATATCATGGAAGTCATAAGACATAGCGCGTTGAAAAGTTGCGCCAGCGTTCTTGAGACCAAAAGGGAGTTTTCGATAGGCGAAAGTGCCCCAAGGACAAATAAAAGCAGGCTTGTGTTGATCCTCGAGAACAATATTGATTTGATTATATCTAGAGAAACCATCCATTAGAGAGAAGATTTTGCTTCCAGCGCAATCGTTGACAATCTGATCGACGAAGGGGGTCGGAAAGTTGTCTTTAGGACAAGCTTTGTTAATATCCCTATAATCAATGCATACACTAATCATGCCTTGTTTCTTGCTAATCGGGACAAGATTAGAAACCCAGTCAGTGAGGGCCACCAGGTAAATAAAGCCGATTTTTAGAAGTTTCTTGACTTCAAGCTTGATAGAAACCGCTTTACGGGGGTGAAGCAGATGAAGGAATTTTCGGACGGGTTTAGCGTCTGGGTATGTCTTGATCTCATGTATCACAATGTCAGGGTCGATACCTGACATTTCTTTGTATCTCCAGGCGAAGATGTCATGAAACTCTTTGAAAAGTGATGTGTAGGTGACGATTTCATCAAGGGAACACGAAGCTCCGACATGCACATTTTTGACAATTCCAGGTTTGATGGATATGTCGAGGGGAATAGTGGGTGAGATATTGCTTAAGTTCCCTTCAGAAAATACATCATGTGTGGACTCGGGAATGGTTGAAATGATGACAACGATCGACGGGGTCGAGATCCATTGGTAGTTCTCGATGGTATGTTTCTCTAGGAAGAGAATGGAATGATGATGGCCATCGTCCCAAGGGGTGTCTTCCATGACAGACATGATCATCTCGTCTATGGGAAAAATGACATGGAAAGGATCTGGAGATAGCTCATCAAGAGAGGGGGTAGAAGGGGTTACCGATTGAATGGCCTGATAGGCAGATTTGACCGGACTTAACGGCATTTTGTCGTCGTAACGAAGATGATCGCCAGGGTCAGGTACCATCCATGGGTCGTGAGACGCAGGGGTTTCATGAATCGAGGTGGATATCATGTTGATTGAAGCAATGGATGAGTGTGGAACATCGAGCGGTGGAATGGGGAAAGTACCCATTAACTAAGAGTCTTTAAGAAGGCCTACACTGACGTTATTGTAACACGGTGGGGTTTTAACGATGAATGGTATGTTTCTAGTACGTGTATTCGAGTTAAAGAAGTCTAATTGGTCGATGATGACTACCTTTCCTTGATGTGGGAAATGCACAACATGAAAGAGAGTCGACACAACTATGCTCATGGAATTGATCCAGCTATGGCCAAGCAAAAGATTGTAATAGAGAGGAGCGTCGAAGACTTCCACTTCGAATTGGACCGTTTTTCCTTCTAGCATGATTGGCAATGAAGGAAGAACACTGTAGGGCTTAAAACTAAAGACATTGAAGGCTTTGAGAGTGTTATGGGATTCAGTCAAAGAGAGAGAGCCGATGGCTTTCCAGCAGGTAACAGACATGACACACGTCAAGGCACCCTCGTTGATAACGGTTCTACAAATGTTTTTGTCAGAGACAATCACTTGGATTTGGAACGTGAGTTGAGGGGGTAACCTTGGAATGTAATATTCCAAGTCAAAAATTATTAAATTAGTGTCCGTCGGGTCGATTCCACCGATATATTTCAACAGTGCCTTCCATTGTGTGGGACAAATTTGGAGGACTTCGAGGGCTGACATCACAGAAGGTGCTTGTGCCAGATTTTCAACAATGTTGTAGTTCTGGGCAGCACATGCATGAGGATTGAAAGTCGATTTTCGAACGACGCCCTTTGGAGGGGGTTGAAGAACTATGTCAAGGCTCGATTTTTCAAGATGAAGAGGACCGTTGGTAGGTGGAGT
>JZKD02S2060312.1:330188-344557 GCA_000966675.3 Picea glauca | reverse complement strand
CCTCAGTAAGTCAAGGAATTTATTGACATACTCCTCCATAGTAAGTTGTCCCAGTTTGAGTTCATAAAACTCTTTAGCCTTCTCATCGAAATACCTTTCCGACAAATACTTCTTCTGAAAGTATTTCTCGAACCGTTTCCAAGACAGGTCCTCCTCACGGACCCCTTTCATATTGTTAAGGTCTTCCCATTAGATGGAAGCCTTTCTATTCATATTGAAAGTGGCCACTCGGACCTTCAAGTTCTCTGAGAAATCATGGACTCTGAAATATTTCTTCAGTCCAAGTAGCCAAGCCTCAGCCTCCTCTCCCTTCTTTATCTCGCCATCGAAGGAGAGAGGTTTGGCCTTCCTAAATTCCTCAAATTTGTGACCCTTAGAAGTATTTTGCTTCTTTTGTTTCTTTTGAGAATAGGAACTGGTCTTGCTGCTGGAAGAGCCTTCTGAATCGCCAGCTTCCTTATCAGTGGAATCGTATAGCACTGGTCCTTTACCTCTGGGGTGGACCTTTCTGGATGTGCTTCTCTCAGTGTGACCACTGACACGACCACAATTCTGCATCTCAGGTTCATGCTGCATTTGTCGTTGTAGGTCGGATAAGCTCTGTAGTAGAACTTCATTAATTTCGGTTTGCTTTTCTTGTTCTCTCATCATCCTTTCATTATCGGCCTTGCAGCTTTTCAACTCAACCATGAGACTGCTCACAGTCTCGGCCAGGTCTCGAGGGGTTCCTATTTCTCTTCTTTCATCAGACTCTTCATCTCTGTTGTGGGAGCCTTCTCCCACCTCTTGATGAGTCACCATACTCTGCATTTGTATATTCCCACGGTTGATCGTCCACTTGAGTGAAAATACAAACGCTAGTTATTAGTCAAGAGTTAAATTCATTTTATAATTTGTGCATAATTTCATAACTCTTTCACATGCATACACAGTCGGGTTTTCATATTCCAAGTTTTTAATCCTAGGCAAGACAGTTAAGTCAAGGGGTTACTCCTCATAGAAGTGCTTCGAACGGAGTTTATGCGCGACTCATGCATGAGCCCAATCAGGCCGAGTGTTGTAGCCATGCTCTGATACCACTTTGTAACACACCCACTACCTATAATCCAAAATTTTCATTGTTTTTTCAACAATGAGAATCCCCAATTCATAGGTTCTCTATTTACCTACCCGACTCTCTGTACATAACCGTGTTCTTATGTCCCTTTCCATCGGGATTTCTGTTTTCAACCATCCCGACTCGCTTAAATGCCAGTTAGCCTCCTAGGCTAAGCTCTTGGTTGCATGGCCTCCTCTATATGACCATGGTCATAACTACCATCGGGACTACGGGGTTTCTAATGTCAAACTTCATCCCGAGGTCTCCCCTTTACCACCGGGAGATCAACTGAATCTCGCTATCTCGCGAGTTCTTGAATCAAAGCCCCAACTCTTCCTTTCCAATCTTGCAACACCCAAAATAGTGATACAGGTATAGCTCCTTTCTTAGTTAGCGCCCTCCCCACCTGTAACTGTAGGCTAGGCTTAAACGTCAGTGCCTCTTGCAACTCGCACCTTCATGATTTTGTGAGTCGAACTCTCATGCTCTCCTGTTGCGATCTCCTGAGACGCGATAGGTCAACGCTGAGTTGACTCCTCCCTTGGCAGTTCTTCTCTACTCGCAACCTCGCAACCTCGCCGGTTGAATCGTCGAGCTTTCACCCTCCTATTCCGTGAACCCTCAAGATGCGAGAATTCAACAGAGTGTTGACTCCTATCTCCAAGCAATGCATGTCCACTAGTCGACCACGCAGGTCCCACCTTATGGCTCTGCCACACGTCCACATGAACCTCGACACTCGGCACTTCGTGACTTCTGATGTCGAAAGTGGCTCCACTCAACCTCCAAACCCCCGAGTGCGTGATAGGTGATAGGGTTCCTGATCCAATGATCCTCCTACGACCCATATCCAATGGCTCTCCTTCCTTCCTCGCTCCTCGCGTCTTCGCGACTTGGAGTAACCAATGTTTGGGCTCTCACCCTGCGAACTTCCGAGTTCGCGAGATCTCTCGATCTCTGCCACCTATCCTCCTCAGATGGATGGCACCTAGTCCTCATGCCTTGCAACTTTTAACACTAATTACTTGGGCGTTCACCCTGCGAACTCCCGAGTTCCCGAGATCTCTCGATCTCTGCCACCTGTCCTCCCTGGATGGACGGCTCTAATCCTCTCGTGGCTTAGCCACTCGTGCCTTGGAGCATCCAACTTTTGGACTTCTCCCTGCGAACCTCCGAGATCACGAGATCCCTGGATCTCTGCCACCTATCCTCCTCGGATGGATGGCTCTGATCCTCTCGTAGCTTCGCCACTCGTGACTTGGAGCCTCCAACTTTTGGACTTCTACCCCATGAACCTTTGAGCTCACGAGATCCCTGGATCTCTTCCACCTGTCCTCCTTGGATGGATGACTCTGATCCTCTCGTATTTTTCCCACTTGCGACTTGGAGCGTCCAACTTTTGGACTTCTACCCCACAAACCTCTGAGCTCACGAGATCCCTGGATCTCTGCCACCTGTCCTCCCTGGATGGACGGCTCTGATCCTCTCATGGCTTCGCCACTCGCAACTTGGAGCATCCAAATTTTGGACTTCTTCATGAGGCTTAAACCTTGTCTATCTCCCTATAGATCTAATGACTGTCGGGTTTCCTAGCTAAGATCTGACGGTTCAGATCGGTCCTGATGCCATGCCCTTTCCTACTGCCCTTTGGATGTGGAAAAAACAACGGTCCAGATATTCTCATGGAGCTTGGGGGGTCCACGACTCAGATTTCCTCTCTATTCACGAAGATTGAGGGAAAAAGGTTTAATGGCGCTTAACGCCCTCGTTTATTCCCTCGATTCAATGATTGTGAATGACCGCAGACTCTCCGACAGGGTATCATCCATTGATCAATACTTATCCCTAGGCTGCTACTTCGGGATTTAAGAGGGTTGTTCCCCTTTATACGGGGTTGTTAAGACTTGTGCATTCAAGCCCCTCTTCTGGGAAATCTCTGTGAAGAGATCTGTACCGGGTATCCCTGAGACAGATAAGGAAGCAACTTCCCGAGAATGGGCTGGGAACCTAACTTAGTTCAATCTAGGAATAAATACAATTGCTTCATCCATGCACATCATGCGTGGTTTCCTTTGTTATGAGCATATATCTATTCATTCTCATCAAACACAGACATTATTACACAGAAAGCATTCATAATTTGACAGTTCTATGAGCATATATATGCATATACCAGTCTATGAACTTCAAGATGCAATATATATATAAAACACTTATCAGAAATAACACCCGAAGTGGGTGCGACTACTGAGAGGGGTGCTCATTTCCACCCAACCATAGGCTCAGCGACTCCCAAAGAATTTACTACTATCCACCCCTGAGCTGAGACCACAATGCTCTGAGACTACATCTCTCTGTCTGCCAGTGACCAGGAGCGAAGGTTGCAATCCTCCCTCTCTGTTATCACTCACTTTGCGTAAAAAGTGCTAGAGTTCCCCTCGTGTCTGCCCTTTCAATCGTCTCTGCCATATGCCTTATCCTCTCGCGAGGTTTCATGTGGCACGATTACCCTCACGTCGATCAGGCCTAACGACTCTATGGATGGGCGGTTCACCATCCCATCCCTCATCAAGCCATCCGCCTACCAGCCCGCGAGGCATTGAATTTCACGAGGCATTGAATGTCAGGGCTAGCGAGCCACTTTTGGTTCTCCAGGCCAGTGGAGTCCAAATATGGTATTTAATTCTTGGTGGAAGTTAACACCACCTTTTTAGGTGCCTTCCACCGCCATCGTGGTCTCTTTTCTGCACATACCCTCTTAACAGTCCTGCAATAAATTCAAAATATTATTCACATTCATTGACCTCTTCCTGCAGGTCCATTTACATCACATGTTCATGCTTATGAGTTTGCCATAGTCCTTGGCCAATCCAGTTATATTTACAATCTGGGGGAAACAGGGTGTTACATGTATTCACCTAAAGAATGTGTGAGGCTTCAAACAACCCCAGAAGTATAGAACTCACAAATATAAAGAAGTGCATAAAGACGTGCTGAATAAAAAATTTACACGAGGAGCCAGTTGGAATAGGTGGGTGGTCACCAATATCCACCTGGATCAATGAACTTCTCTGAATCCATCCTGACTCCTTGTGTTGAAATGACAAAACCCAAAAATACCAAAATTCTTACAGGAACCTACATTTCTTCATACTTTGATAAATCTCATGTTTTCTCAACCCATCTAATATAATTTTTAAATGTTACAAGTGATCTTCTTTGTTGTTACTGAAAACTATGATGTCATCAAAATAAATGACAACAAACTTACCAATATAAGGTCGAAGCATGATATTCATCAGCCGCACGAAAGTACTAGGTGAATTGGACAACCCGAATGGAATCACCATCAATTCATATAGTCCACCCCCTTCGCGAATTCGAATCTTGTGGTATCCACTTCGCAAATCAATTTTACTAAAATACTTAGCACTGATTAGAACATCCAACATGTCATCCAAGCACAATATAGGAAATCTATATTTGATGATAGCTTTATTGACTTCTTTACTATCTATGCACATCCTCCACGTATTATCTTTTTTGGGAGTCAAAGATGTCGATACAACACAGGGACTCGTGTTTTATCTTACTAATGCAGAAGCATCTCTCCACATCAATCAGCCAGCCAGCCAGCCCACGTCAGTGCATGCATTCAACAATGAAGAGGCGTAGCCTCATTTCAAATTTGAAATTTGAATGTAATTAATGTTGTAGGTTGTTGATCCATGGAGTCATGCCTTTGTGCAGGAATTAGAGTAGATATCCTTGAATGTTTGTATGGCTAAGATCTAGATCCGATTCTGGACTAGATAGCCCATTCAATGTAATTGAATAGGGTAGGTGAGTTTGGAGGGAAGAGCTCAAAGAGCCCCCTCATGTAAAATATATAGAGAGATCTTCTTAGTATCAACAGAGAGAGAGAGAGAGAGAGAGAGAGAGTTGAGAAGGAGCCAATACTTTGTTGAAGTTCGTGCTCAGAACACCTTTGTAAAGAGGCATTTTTATTAATACAAACAGAAGAAGTTTTTCCTGCAAGTATTTTTGTGTTGAACGAATGTCTATGTCTATTATTTATATGTTGTAGATGTATGTTGTAGGTATGCATTTGTAGGGGTTGTTTGATTTCAGGGTTAGAGGTCTTTGAGGCTTCACACCAGGAGGGTGTGACAGAATGCTACGGGTTCTGATAGCTGTGCACAGAGGGTGCACTTATGAATTCTGCAGGTTTAGACAAAGGCGTGCCAGGAGGGCACAGTAGCTAAAATCATTAACTCGGAGGAAGACCTCAAGGTTGATAAATACCTTGGAGGTAAGGCTGTGTATGAGAGACACAGTTGTAGATAGAAACTCTGCTGTGAGATCTATAGAGCTCTGCCAAGAGGGCATTGAGCATATGCACAGGTTGCATTGAAGAAGAACTCTGCTGTGAGTTCAGACAGAAGTTAGAATCATTGAGGATTCTAGACACTCTACCAGGAGGGCAATGAGTAGGTTCTAGAGAGCACAGGAAGAACTCTTTGAGTTATGTAATTGTACAAGAGTCTAAGGAAGGATCTTCACAGGGTTGTTGAACACCCTAAATACTCAGCAATAGTTTTCTTGAGTGAAGGAGTGCCAGGGGGACATCATATTCTCGATCTGAAGGAGAAAGAAAAAAAAATATTGAGTTCCTTAGAGGTCAAATCTATAGGAAATCTAAGGACGGATAGCACCTCCATGTGTGCAGACTCTGCAGAGGTGTAGAAGTCGCAGAATCTGTTGAGAATTTGAAGGTAAAGCTCAGAAGGAGTAGCGTTTTTATGCGCACAGGTGAGGGAATCAAAATCAGAGAGTTCACTGAGGAAAGAGAGAAAAGGTTGAAGCCTTTATCTTTTGGAAATTCTTCCATGTCTAGGAAGAAAGCGCATGCTCAGGAGGAGCACAACTGCCGTTGGATCAGGCCAAGAAAGACATCTTGGCTATTGAAGTTTCCACATCTAGGAAGTAGTGGGAGGAGTGCATAGGAAGACAAGATCTAAACTGTCATATCTTATTCAGAAAACCCGATGGCCATTGGATCTGTCAGGAGTTGCATGAGGGTTAAGACTTCGTGAATAGAGGAGAAATTTTTGAAGAGTGCAGAGTTATCGGGATTTTGGACTTTGGGATTTCAGAGGTCCAGATGACGAGAGATCGGGACACTCCATGGTGAAAGTCCTAAAGTAGATCTGGATCGTCTGTTGGAAGGAGGACATGTGTTGCGAGATCACAGACATCGAGAAACAGAAGAGGGAAGTCTTTTGACTTTGCACCTAGCGAAGTCCCAAAACGATATAAAACATCCATCCGTGGAGGATACGTGGCAAAGATCGAGAGTCCATCAGTGTTTCGGATACCATGGATTCAAATTGACAGGAGATTGTGTCACTGGAGGTCACAAGTCATGAAATTGTGAAATGACGAGGAATATCCATCTGAGGGAGGACACATGGCGGCAATCCAGGATTTCAGGGAAAATCCCGAAAAGAAGAGTCCATCGAGATTTCAAAAATCAGGAATTTGGGAGTCCTGTTGACAAGAGGTTGGGCTCTTGTATTGATAAATCCTGAAATAAATAGTACGAAGGTCTTATGAGGAGTGGTCACCTAGATCAGGGCATATCCATAAGGGCTAATGTGACAAAATCCATTTCGAAAAATCAGAAATTGGGAATTTGGGAGTCCTGTTGACAAGAGGTCAGGCTCTCGTATTGATAAGTCCTGAAGGGAATAACACTATGGTCTTATAAGAAGTGGTCATATGGGCCAAGGCATATCCCAGGGGGCTAATTGTTGATCTAAGCCTTTTCAACATTTCGACATTTAGATGTTCAAGAGTTCGAGAAGACAGAGGTTCTCGACATCAGAACTCTGTGAGTCCCAAAACCTGAATTTCACGGTCGTGTGTAGAATACCGTAAAGGAAAGAAGAAGGACTTGTGGATTGGAAATTTGAGATTCCAGTGAGGAATCAAAAGAGCCGCTTCATCTCATGGGGAATTTGAATGATCTTGTGAGCAGACTTCAACCCGAGGGTCGGAGAGGGTTTGCACCAGTTGTGGTATCAGAGTGGGAAATCGGTTTGTATATTTCAGGCAGGGAGAAGGAAAAGGAAGACAGAGTGCTAGAGACTCTGTGATGATTGTTTGCAGGTTGGCAACAATCAAGAAGATAGTCAACAGGACTGTAGGAGAAGCTGAAACACTCAAGGGTGTAGAGTGACAACAACAAATTTTCCAGGAGGGCATATAGATAGCAAGATGGCTATTGAAGGTCGTAGATATGCTGGAAGGAAAGACCCAGAGCTGATGAGAAAAGAAAAAATATATGGAGAGCTCACTGATATAAGGGAAGAGATAGAAAATCTTGCATTGTGGATGCAGCAGAATGCCAAGTCAATATGGGTATATGAATGGCCCATGAGGAAGCCGAAAGCAAAATGATCGATCAAGGAGTTGATGGCTAGAAGACAGCGTAGACTGTTGAGAGGATGGTTGAGGCATGTTGAAAACCTCGACGGACCTGAGGAGATGGTTCAGGTATGTGAACCAGAGACTGGGAGAAATCTCAATGGTGTTGAAGATGAATTGGGATTAGCTGAAGATCTTAAGGACTACCAGGAGGGTAGCCCAGAAATTCCCAATTGCCAGGAGGGAAAGGAGTTGAGATTTCTGTGGGATCTCACAGACTGTCCTGAGGATAGCTGAGAAATTTCACATTTTCGGGAGGGCAATTCCTCCCAATGTCACTACTTGTAACCTCTCAGAAAAGGAGTTATAGAAAAATTGGCATACCTTGTTGAATTCTGGCTTATTCTAGAGAGCGACCTTGTAGAGCAAGCCCCACATGGAATATTTGTTGAATTGATATGAAACTCTTAAATAACATACTAAATACTGTAACCTAACCAACACATTTTTTCTCACTGAATTTTGATCTGTTATGAAGAAGTTATAATGTTTTTACCCGAAACACATGTTTTTGACTAGTTTCAGGACTACCCACAAATCTTATTTTTCACGGAGTGTAAATCCAAAAATACAATGACCCACAAGATGAATTTTTTACCACATATACTTGGGTATGTTTTCTCAATGGAATAGAAATTTCATGGTCTGAATCATTATAGAAAAAAAAGTTATAGCGAAAATGGTGAGATGAGCTGTAAATAACATACCTTATAAAGCATCATCAAAAGAATTTATCCTTCCTTGCATTTTGGGCTTCTTTTCTTCACCTTCCCTCATAAATTAGGCTTATATATCCTTGGTTACCTCAAGAACCTATAGATATTCAATATTCTCAAGTGTCATTAAAATGAGAGAGCCTTGCCTCTTATTTATACTCTCCAAGTAGCTTCCTTAAAAACATCTTCTAGATCACTTGGCCCACTTTCCTTATTTTAGGGTTAACCCACTTCTAATTTCTCCATTAAATTTATTATTGAAATAATTTATTTTGTATTCACTATGAATTATAATACATTCATCACTTCACTTTATTATTTACCTTTTAAAATCTCTTAAACCACTTTGACTACTTTGACCTTTTGGGGCTTCTAGATGACATATGAGGGTCCTCCATCTTCGTAAGACCATAACTCTCAAACCGTGAGGATTTATGTGACATTCCACATACTACTAGAAATGGAATGACATGTACTATCCATATAGAATAGTATTACCTTCAAATATATAAAAATTCATACTGTTATCCATCAAACAAACTTGGGTCCATTACCCAAACCTGGGTTCTCCAAGTTCACATGGTCATAACTCTCTAATTGTGAGGAGTTATGTGACGTTATACATACCACCGGAAATGGAATGAAAAACACTATCCAGATAGGATAGTTTCCCTGAAAAATTCACTATCCTTTGTCTCATTATTCCACAATTAATCATGGATTCTCTTACTCCACAAAGTGTCTTCCCGTGAGGCTTTCACCATAAGGGGACCACTTTGGAGTTCATCCATATTTACTTCTTATCAACCATGAAAAAACAATAATGAGTCATATTTACATCAAACAATTTTGGGTCCATTAACCAAGACTTTGTGATATGGGGCTTTCTTCAAGGGTTGACATCAATGAAAACCAACCTTAATCAACAAGAATAACACAAATATCCAATGAACAATACATTCTATTAAATAATGAAATAGGTTGAAAATGCAAAACTGCAGAATTGAAACTTGCTAGAATGGTGGTAGCTATCTCTAAGAATAGATGTAGTTGCTACATGGATCCATCTGAGAAGAATGCATTACAATGAGGCTCTATAGGCCCTTTTCATATTACTCATGAATTCCAAAACCATAGACATCCAAAAAGCTAACCCTAGAAGGTGAAACGCCAAACTTCATATGGGCCCTATGGGTAAGTTGGTGTAATTTGGTACCTCAACTTCCTAGGGTCATAAATTTGGCATACAAACTCTTTTTTAGGTGTGTGATAGCCTGTTGGAAAGGTATTTCAGGGATCTACACATTTCACCATCAAACTCTGACACTGTCTATAGTCTGATTGTGGTGAGTCAAAAAACAATGTTTAGGGCACCAAAACAACCCTGGAAGTACAACCAGATGTGTTGAATTGAAAACATACAAAAAAAGCCAATTGGATTAGGTGAGAGGCCACATGTATTGTAACAAACCCACTACCTATAATCCAAATTTTTTGTTGTTTTCTCAACAATGAGAATCCCCGATTCACAGGTCTTCGATTTACCTACCCGACTCTCTGTACATAACCGTGGTCTTATGTCCCTTTCCGTCGGGATTTCTGTTTTCAACCATCCTGACTCGCTTAAATGCCAGTTAGCCTCCTAGGCTAACCTCTTGGTTGCATGGCCTCCTCTATATGACCATGGTCATAACTACCATCAGGGCTACGGGGTTTCTAATGTCAAACTTCATCCCGAGGTCTCCCCTTTACCACTAGGAGATCAACTGAATCCTGCTATCTCGCGAGTTCGTGAATCAAAGCCACAACTCTTCCTTTCCTATCTTGTGACACACGAACTGGTGATACGGGTATAGCTCCTTTCTTAGTTAGCGCCCTCCCCACCTGTAACTGTAGGATAGACTTAAACGTCAACGCCTCTCTCAACTCGCACCTTCGTGATTTTGTGAGTCGAACTCTCGTGCTCTCCTATTGCGATCTCCCGAGACACGATAGGTCGACACTGAGTTGACTCCTCCCTGGGCGGTTCTTCCCTACTCGCAACCTCGCAACCTCGCCGGTTGAACCGTTGAACTTTCACCCTCCTATTCCGTGAACCCCCAAGATGCGAGAATTCAATGGAGTGTTGACTCCTATCGCTAGGCAACGCGTGTCCACCTGTCGACCACGTGGGTCCCACCTTATGGCTCTACCATGCGTCCACACGAACCTCGGAACTCGACACTTCGCGACTTCTGATGTTGAAAGTGGCTCCACTCAACCTCTGAACCCCCGAGTGCACGATAGGCGATAGGGTTCCCGATCCAACGATCCTCCTACGACCCAGATCCAACGACTCTCCTTCCTTCCTCGCTCCTCGCGTCTTCGCGACTTGGAGTAACCAATGTTTGGGCTCTCACCCTATGAACTTTCGAGTTTGCGAGATCTCTCGATCTCTGCCACTTGTCCTCCTCATAAGGACGTCTCCTAGTCCTCTTGCCACTTCGTCGCTTCGTGTCCTCACGCCCCGCGATTTTTAACACCAATTACTTGGGCTATCACCCTGCGAACTCCCAAGTTTGTGAGATCTCTCGATCTCTGCCACCTATCCTCCCCGGAAAGACGACTCTAATCCTCTCGTGGCTTCGCCACTCGCGACTTGGAGTGTTCAACTTTTGGACTTCTACCCGTGAACCTCCGCGCTCACGAGATCCCTGGATCTCTGCCACCTGTCCTCCTCGAATGGATGGCTCTGATCCTCTCGTAGCTTTGCCACTCGCGACTTGGAGTGCCCAAATTTTGGACTTCTACCCTGTGAACCTCCGAGCTCATGAGATCCCTGGATCTCTACCACCTGTCCTCCTCAGATGGATGGCTCTGATCCTCTCGTAGCTTTGCCACTCGCGACTTGGAGCGTCCAACTTTTGGACTTCTACCCCGTGAACCTCAGAGCTCACGAGATCCCTGAATCTCTGCCACCTATCCTCCTTGGATGGATGGCTCTGATCCTCTCATGGATTTTTCACTCGTGACTTGGAGCGTCCAACTTTCTGACTTCTACATGAGGCTTAAACCTCGTCTATCTCCCTATAGATCTAATGATTGTCGGGTTTCCTAGCTAATATCTGACGGTTCAGATCGGTCCCGATGCCACGCCCTTTCCTACTACCCTTTGGACGTGGAAAAATCAATGGTCCAGATATTCTCATGGAGCCTGGGGGGTCTATGACTCAGATTTCCTTTCTATTCATGAAGATAGAGGCAAAAAGGTTTAATGGAACTTAATGATCTCGTTTATTCCCTCGATTCAATGATCATGAATGACCGCAGACTTTCCGACAGGGTATCATCCGTTGATCAATACTTATCCCTACGCTGCTACTTCGGGATTTAAGAGGGCCGTTCCCCTTTATACGGGGTTGTTAATACTTGTGCATTCAAGCCCCTCTTCTGAGAAATCTCTATGAACAGATCAGTACCAGGTATCCCTGAGACAGATAAGGGAAGCAACTTCCTGAGAATGGGCTGGGAACCTAACTTAGTTCAATCTAGGCATAAATACAATTGCTTCATCCATGCACATCATGCGTGGTTCCCTCTGTTATGAGCATATATCTATTCATTCTCATCAAACACTGCACAGACATTATTACATAGAAATCATTCATAATTTGACAATTCTATGAGCATATATATGAATATACCAGTCTATGAACTTCAAGATGCAATATATATATAAAACACTTATCAGAAATAACACCCGAAGTGGGTGCGACTACTGAGAGGGGTGCTCATTTCCACCCAACCGTAGGCTCAGTGACTCCCAAAGGATTTACCACTAGCCACCCCCGAGATGAGACCACGATGCTATGAGACTATGTCTCTCTGTCTGCCAGTGACCAGGAGCGAAGGTTGCAATCCTCCCTCTCTGCTATCACTCACTTTGCGTAAAAACTACCAGAGTTCCCCTCGCGTCTTCCCTTTCAATCATATCTACCATATTCCTTATCCTCTTGCGAGCTTGCGTGTGGCACGATTACCCTCGCACCGATCGGGCCTGACGACTCTATGTATGGGTGGTTCACCATCCCATCGCTCATCAAACCATCCACCTACTAGTCTGCGAGGCATTGAATTTCAGGGCCAGCGAGCCACTTTTGGTTCTCTGGGCCAGTGGAGTCCAAATACAGTATTTAATTCTCGGTGGAAGTTAACGCCACCTTTTCAGGTGCCTTTCAGCGCCATCGTGGTCTCTTTTCTGCACATCCCCTCTCAGCAATCCTACAATAAATTCAAAATATTATTCACATTCATTGACCTCTTCCTGCAGGTCCATTTACATCACATGTTCATACTTATGAGTTTGCCATAGTCCTTGGCTAGTCGAGTTATATTTACAATCTGGGGGAAACAGGGTGTTACGATTCCCTCCCCCTTAAAAGGAACATCGTCCTCGATGTTCTTTGCTACTAACATGGATTGCATGTACAGAAGTAAACAAAATCGGATATGCCTGTCTCATGGCATCCTCCATTTCCCATGTAGCCTCATTATGGCCAAAATGTTTCCACTGCACCTTGACCTGTGCAATGGTTCTGTTCTGGAGTCGGGGTTCCCTTCTGTCCAATATGCATTGGGGTTCTGGTAAAAATTCTCCCTCTAGTTCCACCTGGATCACAGACCATTCAATTATATGATTAGCATCAGGTACATATTTCTTTAATAATGAAACATGGAAAACATTATGTGCTTTTACTGTGGGAGGAAGTGCTAGTCGATAGGCTACAGGTCCCACTCTGTCTAGAACCTCAAAGGGTCCACAATACCGGGGTGCCAATTTGGCACAAGATCCCATTTTTTAGGGAACTCCTTCTGGGCTTAATTCTGAGATATACATGATCTCCTGTTTGGAACTCTCTGGGAGTTCTCTTTTGATTAGCATAACTTTTCTGTCGGTTCTGAGCGACCTTCAGATTTTGTTTTATTTGATTCACTTGTTGTTCCATTTCTTTCAACATGTTGGGTCCAAAATAAATCCTATTTACAGGATTGCTCTAGCTTACTGGAGTATTACACTGTCTACCATAGAGGACCTCGAATAGACTCATCTTTAAGGACGCTTGATAGCCGTTGTTGTAGGCAAATTCTACCAATGGCAGGTAGTCTTCCCATTTCCTGGGCTGATGCATCACATGCATCCTTAACATATCTTATAATATCTGATTTACTCTTTCTGTCTGTCCATCGGTTTGAGGGTGATAGGTGGTACTAAACAACAATTTGGTCTCTAAACCCGTCATCAATGATTTCCAGAATTTGGAAGTGAATTTTGTGTCTCTGTCAGATATTATCTTTTTCAGCATACCGTGCAGTATGAATACCTCTTTCATGAATACTTGTGCGATATCTATCGCCTTGCAGGTCGATTTGATGGGGATGAAATGAGCGGACTTGCTTAGTTTATCCACTACTACCATAATGGCGTCATTCTGTTTGGTAGAAGTTGGTAATCCAGTGATAAAATCCATGGAGATGGTTTCCCATTTCCATTCTGGGATGGGTAAAGGGTGTAATAGTCTTGTTGGCTATCGATGTTCTGCTTTAACTTGTTGGAATTCTATGCATTGGGCCAAATATTTGGCTACATCCTTCTTCAATCCTGGCTAGTAGAATTGTTTTTGGGTGGCAGTAATCATTTTCTGGTATCCTGGGTGACCAGTGTAGGGTATTTTATGTATTTCATCCATGATGAACCTCTTCAAGTCGTCACAATTGGGAATGTACAATCTCTCTTTGTAAGTGAGCAGACCTCCGTCAGTCATCTGATAGCCTTCATATTTTTCCCCAGTGGGTTCTTGTTGTAGGTACAGGGTCACATTTCGGATGAAGGGAACTGTTTCTTGTGCCTCTTTGACTCTATTCTTGACATCTGTCTCACAGGTACTCACCGCTGCCAGGTGAATTGTTCTCATGCTAAGGGCATCAACCACCCTATTCTCCTTCCCTTTGATGTGTTTGATTTCAAAATCAAATTCGCTAAGGAGGGCCATCCATCTAGCTTGTCTAGTATTGAGCTTGGGTTGATC